>JAANDG010000797.1:0-57222 GCA_036852015.1 Pelodera strongyloides | reverse complement strand
TGGATGACACATTTTTAATAGCTAGCGTCTTTTTGTGCACCAATTGATTCCATTTATTTTCATTGCAAATTCCAGGTGTCCCCATCGGCCGGAGCCCCTGGCAGTCGTCTCTCCTGGCTCTGTTTCCTTCTCTTTGCCACGACCACCTCTATTCTCATTGGTCTTTGCAAATTCTACTACTTCTTTGAGACGTCGCACCTCCTCTTTCTTCTCAACGATGTGAGTTCTTGAATTGTTTATCAACGCGTAGTTTAATAGCAACTTAGCAACTTTCCGTAACAAGAGACTTTGTAGAAATGTTTGTGAAGGTTTTGCATTTGTGAGAGTCACATACTGTGAGCTGTAGTTCTTGCTCGTAGCATTATCGTTACATTTTCGGTCATTTACTGTATTATTTTACTGATGCTACGAAAGCGAACAATTTAGTTAATATATCTCAGAAGGCAACCCTAAATCCTCAACAATTTGTTTATAGGCGATACTGGCGTGGGTGCGATCTGGCCACGGCCTTGTTCGATGTCTCTCTATTTCCGATATCTTTGGAGCATCACCGGATCAGGTTGGTTGATTTTTGATTTATTCAAATTCATGGTCTTTGTTGTTTACTCTTCATTTTACTGAGTAGATCGTTGTCATTCGGAATATGGAAATTTAATATGAGAATAAATTACATAAAGTTGTTTTCATCCATATAAACATCTGTGACACCCTGTAGCAGGGTATAGAAAATTTTTTTTAAGAGAATTTTCGATAGTCCTATTACGCCCTACCTCCTGCTTATAGGTCCGTCATGTCGTGTACTATGTTGATTTGTGTGGATCTGTGGCCGCGGACGCAATTCAGCTTCTCAATCACATTCATTTGATGCTTTTCTCGCCTTTTGGGTATGTTTTTGTTAGAGTTGTTTCATGTTTTAATAGTACGTTCATTTGTAAGTAACTGTAACGGTTTTGTTCTTCAAAAGAAGTATGCCTGAAAATAATAAATGTATGATCAAGTAAGTAAGCCGTCAACCATAGTAACAATTCCTCTACTACTAACAGGAATAAATGGTATATGGTCATTAATATTTGTAATATGTTTGGCTATTTGGATATTATCCTTTTTTGAACAATCTTGATTTAATAACTAAATAACTTGAATATGTTCCTTTCAGTTTCAACCTGACCTGTGTGTTTTTCTTCTATCAGATGAGATTGGCATACCAGTCAATTGCCACTTCACTAAGTCGGCATGCTAAGCACAAGAATATCTTCTCGCATATACAGGTAACGGAGGATTCATCTGATTGTTTGATTTTGGTTTTTGAATTTTTTCATTGTCTTGTGTAAAGGGAAAGTTACATAATGTTGTTTGATTCGATTTTTCTTCTATTTATTTACTGTTTTTGTTTTATTTTTTTTACTGAGAACTTTGAATAGTTGCGAAGTATTCTCCTTTCGTGATTATTTATATGTATACCCTAAACACTAGCCAGTGTTTGCGCTTGCGCTGATTTTCCGGACCGGAACCTGAATAACGGTTGATACGATACTCTAGCTCTCTGCAGTAAATATGTTTTTTGTTTGTTTTATATCATAGCATGAAAGAAGTATTGATTTGTTTATTCTATCCATCTCCTCTCTTTCCAGACAACGTATCCCCAGTTGGACGAACCGTCGTCTGAGCTCTGCATTGTGTGTTGGGAAGAGCTGAAAACAGCAAGGAAACTGCCATGTGAACACGCATTTCATGATTGGTAAGAATCCTTTTCTGTTCTTTTTTCCCCTGTGCTTTTTTTTGTTCCTATTGGGTATTTTTGTTTGGTATTCATTGCGATATAGGCAATATGTTTCAGTACTGTTTTAAGTGTAGGTTTGACTTTTGAATGTGTTTAATAAACCCCCAGCTTTCCTACCGGTCTGTGTACGGAGTCCGAGTCTGTATCGGTCTAGGTGTGCTTGGAGCCGGTTATGAGTACGAATTCGTGAATGTTTTACTTTATCCTGGACTCTCTATCAAAATGATTTATACCGTTACACCCTTCTAGGTGTCTCATGTGGTGGCTGGAGCAGGACATCTCCTGTCCGACGTGTCGTCGTCCAGTCTCCGCCCCCGCTCCGCCCCCAGCACGGCCCACGCAACACATATCAGCCATGTGGAGATTTGGAGGGGAACGGTGAGTGGATACGGTTTTCATAAAGCTACGATACTGGTTACTCAAATGTGCTCATCTTTTGACTTGATCTCGCTATCCCTCGACTTTATTTCGCTGAATAAGTTATTTTTTGGCGTCTTATAATTATGAGCATAGAATGATAGAATACGATGTTTGGTTGACTCTTTGACCTCACGAATAAGTCCATTGTATGCTTTCTTTCAGTCTCGGTTTCCTGCGTCTTCCCACTCTTTCCATTGAATTTTCGGACACAGTCGGCTTTCTCCGACGGCATGAAGAAAGCCAATTGACGAGTATGGCGGAACAGGTGGGCCAGTTTTTCTCGAATTTTTGTTTCAACCTTTATTCAGAAGTGAAATAAAGCTTGAACGCACTCGGCGCTCTGCTGATTAGAGTGTTTAGCGAGCGTGAAAATGGTTTGGTTGTTTATTTTCAAAACAGACCCATGTAAAGTGTTTCGATCATAAAAAGTGGGACCGAAGACCTCTGCACCTTGCATCGTTTCCCGATTATCGGTTGATATTACGACGGGGTGCACTTTATATTTTCTTTTACAGTATTCCAGTTTAGGTGCGCGAGATGTTCCCGCAGTTATCACTAGAAGATATACTGGACGATTTACGTGTGACGGGATCAACCCAGTCGACAATTGAGAATATTTTAGAAGGGAGGGTCGGATTCGTGGGAAGGCAATTAGACGTAAGTTGTATACCAAGTTTGTTTTACAGTTTTTACGACTTGTAGTATTTTACTATTTACACATTTTATTCATGTTCGTGGTGGAAATTGGAGGTGGTGGTTTATTTTGCAAATTCAAGGTAAAGATTGCTCTGATTCTTGAAGCATTCGTAGTATTCTCTAATTTCTTGGCCTTGTGATTGTTAGATTAGATAAGAGTTTCCCTGATTGCGTAATATTTCAGGACGACGAAGACTCGTTCCATGACGAAGTCCTTCCTATAGGACCGGCTGATGCGGGTCCCGTAGATGAAGAGGTTTGGATTTTTCTTTTCGGTGTTGAATTTATGCTTATTAATTGGTTCCTGTCATCAAAGCTTATTCTATTTTCTATCGTTATTTGTCCTAGTTTCGCTCCGCTGTTATCGCTATCTTTCGTTGGGTGCGTGACTGCTACACTTCACAGCCCACAACGCAATTTCCAAATGTTTTATATTATGTGAATTCACCATAAATGAAGCGGACCGCTCCATCAACTGCTGTTTTTATTTGTGATCATTTTTTCTTTTCCAGCTGGCTGAAGCTTCTTCTTCCTTCGACTCGAGTCGTCACTCGGAAGGTTCAAGGGGAACGAAAGAATTTCAGGCGAAGAGGGCGGAAATGTTGGCCGAGTATAGAAAGTGAGCGGAATTGAATTCGTAGATTGTTTTCATTCTTGTGCTTGTAGACTTTATATATAAATATAGTTTATTGAACATATGAGAATGTAATAGGGCAAATACGAAAATATAAGAATCCAGCTTTCGAAGTTCTTTCATCTCTAACTGTTATTCCGCTCATGTGTGTGTAAGTGTGTGATTGGGATTGGGAATTATTTTATCATCTGCTGATGACTGATGAGTTATGACTATGACTATGACGCTTTTTGAGTCGCAGAAGTTATCTGCGCAGTGGAAGTGAGGAAGTGTTATTATTTTTTCCTTTCAGGCGTTATATCAATTCTGACAAAGGAGCCGATCTGCGGGCCAGAGGTATTCTTGAGTAGCTTACTTTATATTTATTGCTTTCTTTATGTTTAGGTTTCCTATTCTTATTCTTTCCCCTTAACTAGTCCATATCCATGGTTCAACTTGCCTAAGTATCAAACTTTTATTTCACCCAATGTGTTGTCAGTCGTCCCCCACTGTGCAGGTGTATAATTATGCAAAATAGTTACCGTATATTTGTTATTTGAATATGTGAATAGAGGAATACACCGGTTAGACGACTTTTCCATATTAATCTCATTGGACTAACCATTCGCTTGTACATAGTAACCATTATCCTAACTATAACTATTTTTGGGTTCTTGGAACCATTTTGATATATTTTGGATCTACTGTGTGTTTAGTAGATAATGCACTATATTTGTAGAATTACTTGTGAAGTACGGTATTATTTTCTGTCTATATGCTTGAGAATTATTAGAAAGTGAATTTTTTATGCTATCCTGTTTTGTATGACGACTGGGAGGCTCTAAATTTAGTAGGTTTATTTTATTGTATGGTAATTTTGTAGAATTGACGCTCTTTTTTATTGGAAAGCCCCTGAAAGCCACAGACAGATTGTGAATCAAAAGTGCCACTATATTATATTGTACACTTGTGTATTCAGATGTAATTACTTGTGTGAAGACTTTATCAGAATGGTGAAATAAATGCTTTCTTTATGAGTTCGTTGTGGTTAGGTTTGAAGAAGAATAAGGAGAAAGATATTTAAGGATATTCCATAAAAAAGGATACAGAGATGTTATAGAAATTGGTTCAGTTTGTAGTGATGAGATTTTGAAGTGTTGTTTTCTTTAGTTGGAGATAGACTGATGGAAACAAGGTGATTAGATTTATAAGAAAAAAAATGGAAATGTTTATTTGCGATCCAGATATTTGAATTATTGTTGGATTATACGACCACCAATACAGCCCGATTCGTGTAGTATGGGTCGACTGGGAATTGTGGAGCCCAAGTGTTGCGGGCGAGTCTGGAATGTGGGGGTTAAGTATTTGTATCTGAATGGGGATTACTGTATCTGTTTCGGAAATGTCGGCGAAAAAGTTGTCTGTGGGCCGCGACCGCGACTCATGAAATTAGCATACTGTGCACATGATAATATGTAGCGTATTATTCGCGCATGAAAACTGGCGTACTGTGAAGTATAATACTTACCGTAGTCTTCCCTTCATGTAGTAAAGTTTGTAAATTAGTAAAGGTAATTATTATTTATCTTCCGTACCTTCTATCGTGCATCGTAGCGTAGTCGACCATTACATTCTTGATTGTTTCGTTCGTTCGAATTACTGGATTCCTTTCGAACCTGAAATGCTTTAGTTGGAGAGAGAGAGTTGAATAGGACAGAGTAGTTTACTATATGGGGTATCTTTTATGGGATACTGTAGTTGGGTGAGTTAGAGGTTCAAGTTGTTTGTCATATAAATATGTTGAGGAATCGTCTACCTTTCTTAGAACAGGATCATGATAGAGTATTATTTTCTTACTTCATGATTCTGGCTGCGAAAGAAAGTTCCACGGTCTTTATACCTTTTGGTTTGTTATGCTCTGCTGCATTCCAATAAACATATTATTATGAGCAAATCATGTGCGAACTCTGATGTGTAGACGAGGAGTGCAACTCATTGTAAGAAAATGCTGATTGACGGGTGCTGATATGTGTGCGCTGTATCAATAAATTCACTTCTTATCAGTATTTGTAACCCACCTATTGACCATTTGGGTATAGGGAATCCTTGGCCTTCTTTCACTGATCATTCTCTCTTCCTGGAGAGGGATTAGCCGGGGATATCTGAAAAATAAATGGAATATACTTATTGCCTTGAAGTCAAAACATACGACGCGAAACTTCGGGCAGTCGCCGCGCAAGAAAGTTCGCCAGCGCGGGAAAGCTGACCCATCCAACAACGTGAAACTCCGCGCCATCGCCGCGCACAAAAACAGGGTGCGCCAGCGGGGCGCGGAGCCCCTAAATGATGCGCCGCAGGTGCGCCAAGTGAGATAGAACACCACTGGCGCACCTGTGGCGCACCCACCGCGCACTCTGTTGGGGGTGGGCCGCGCACCAGCGGCGGACCCTTATGAAAGCACGGCGAAGTGCCGCGGGTAATGTGTATGGGATACAACATCAGTTGGCGCACTTGTGGCGCATTTGTGGCGCACTTACGGCTCACTACAGATACGCCACGTTATCCAGGCCCTCACCCGAAAAAGTCGAGCAAATTGGCATCTGGAACTCGTCGTCTACTGCTCAGGAACTCAGGACTTCTCATAAGCAAACTTTGACCAGTGTATTTGTTGGGCGCGGCTCAACCGCAATGTTTCAGAAGTGTTGTAAAATGGAGCGCGCGTGTATATGTTGTTTTCAATGATGCATACTTACTTGAAAATGACTTTTGACGAAAAAATTGCAAATGCTGATTCAACCACTACTGTATCACCTGTTTTTGGCTTAGGCTTAGGCTTAGGCTTAGGCTTAGGCCAGCAGTGCGAGTAGTTCAATGAGAAACTAATGCATAACCCACCTGTACGTGTTGATCGTGCTCTCCCTATTGTAACTCGATTGTTGAAGCCAGTCACCGGGAGTCCGGGGAGTGGCCATGTAGCGTCGTGGCATATTCTCCCTACGCGATTCACTGGAATTGAACATGTTTTTCTATGTCTCGTCCTTTATCGTCGTTTGTACGTTTATAACAAACATTTATATATTTATGGCGTGCCTCGCGCATAAAGCGTAGGTAGCATTGAGGAAACTTCATAGTATTGGGAAAACAAAAAAAAACTCTGTTCATGCTCCAAAAAAACCCCGATCACGAGAAACGGAGTTTTCTTGGAGCATGATCGGAGTTTTTTTTGGTGTGACTACGGTATGCTCCGAGTTTTTCTGGCGTTTTCGTTTTCCTGTGTTAGCCAGTGCGCCGATACAACAGGACACACCAGTTTTTTGTAGTTCGTTCACGGCCAAAGTTTCACGTTGTAGTGAACACTCAGAAGAAGAATGAAATTTATTTTCATGATTATTTCAATAAAATTTTCCCACTTGATTTCCAGTGACAGCATCGGTTCTTCTCTACAGTACGTCCTGCGGTTCTTATAATGTCCTACTGTAGGGTCCAGACGGTCTCCGACTGTAATGTGTTTCATCACATTGAAGTCACGGGCGATATCGTCGAAGCTGCAATGGAGGTTGTAAGAGGTAGAAACTACTTGAAAGGTAACATTCGACATTTCCTCGGCGCAGAATGAATTTGTATATATATAATACATGATTATATCGTGAAAAAGTGCACTGTTTTTGGCTCTTTTGTGCCATCGTTCTTATGAGGTAGCAGAAAATTTAGCGGCGACAAAAAGAGACCAATTCGGTTGTGGGCAGCACCTACAAAAAGTGCAAAATTCACACTGAACGCTGAACTTTTAGCTGTACTTGTGTAAACAAACGAACAAACTATAATGGGCTTTATCTTTATCTTTAATTCCTTTCATGATGAATTTAAATCGATGTCGTCCTCTTTGCACATGAGTTTTCTTGTTTACAAACATTTTCCCCTCTACATGTCTCTCTTTCTCTCTCTCTTTCTCTCCCTCCCTCTCTCTCTCTCTCCTTTAAATAATTTGCACCAGCTGTTACCCTCTAGGATGTCTTTTTTTTTAAACAAAACCACAGCAAGGACATTTCTAATGTGAAAGGAGATACTTTGGAAGGCAAAGACTTAGTGCCCAACAATGTATTATACGTACGCCTAGTTTGCGAGAATAAGGTATAGGGTATAATAGTTTCGTGCGGTTTTTAGGTTCGATGATCTACCGTAGTCACATCCCCGTTCTTGAACCCGTGGACAATGATGCTCCTCATCGTAAAAGGAACCCTCGGTGGCTTACGAGTAATGTAAAGCCAAAACAATGTAAAACAAAAGTAAAACAAAACAAAAGTAATGTAGAGTAATGTATTGCCAAAACAGTATCGAAGCCAACGAACTCACGCCCTTCCGACAGCCTCAACGAGCGCGTTATTCGGTGCATTTTCCACTCTGGGTTTAGGCGGAGGAGGGGCACGCCGGGTTCTTCCAGCAAATGCCTGAATATAAGTAGAGCTAGGTGGGTTTAACCCTGTTAAGGAATTTGAATACAAGTAGAGCTGTTGGGTTTTTATAAAATTCCTTAACAGGGTTAGGCCTGTGAAACCTGTGGAACTTTAGCAGAGTTCCGCGTTTCTTAACCTAAAAAACGATTGTCCATTTGCAGATCTTGATTTCAGTATATCATCGAAAGAGAAGTGAAATCAGGGATAAAAAGCTGCTTCTGACAATTAGGGAGAGCATTCTAAGGCCCATCAGGGCAGAGGTCGTATTCTCTTCATTGTTCATCATTATTGGTTTCATAAGAAGATTGTAGAAAGAAACATATGAAAAAAGTAAGAACACTTACATTCACAACGAGGTTTTGTGGCATTGTTGGGAGGTCGTTTGAGCTGAGCTTTTGGGAGATAAAAGATGCTCAACATATCTGAGGAGAGATGATCAACTGGGGAAAGAGGGAGGGAGAGAGGGGAAGAGGGGGAGAGAGAGAAAATGGTAATGGGAGAATGTAGGGAGGAGAGGGAGCAGAAAGTGTGAGCACTTTGTAGGATGATCACGATGAAAGGGAGAGTGATACTAAGGAACCAGGAAGAGAGACAAATTAGAGGTGAAAAAGCAGAGACAAACTTAGGAATGAATAAAAAGTGGATTAGGAAGTAAGTCCGAAAAATGCGGTGTTAAATGGTAGTTGGCCTGTTGCAAAATCTCTAGTGCTCACTAAATATATGCGAAATGCTAGACTCTGTGCAAGAGATAATATGAAATTTTCAGTAAGTAGTTCGAGTAGCTCTCGCACGTAACTGCGTTACTAACTGGGTTTCTTGTGAGCCGAATTTGAGGCTACCAACCACAAGAGAGAAGAGCACATCAAAATTGGCAGAGTTATGCCCTCAAATGATTCATTTAGTGGCGAACTTACATGTTTACATACATCCCATATTGGCCATATTGTCCACATAGGGATGTATCAGTCAATCGTAACGTACATAATACAAACAAACAAACACACAAACAAAGATCCATTTACTGTTTCTTTTTTCACATTTACGAAGCAGCGATCCACACAATATGTGAATTGAATAAATCAGCGTCTTCTTTTTATCGTAATCTTTTTGTACGCTTTCGCGTCGCAGAGATAAGCTATTTTACACGGCACAGCGTCTCAGAGGTTTACTTCCCACGCACAAGAAAAGAAAAAGAATTGTTTATACTTTAGTTAAACAGAGAGAACCTTTGGGGTTTATGTAGGGCATCCTTCTCTCAAAGGATGTTTCGCCTTTGACATGTTCACCTTGAAATAGACTACACCGTATGTTTTACCACCGGCCTACATGTTTTGCAGAATTAAACTTGCAGTGCTTTTAAACAGTATGCCTGTTATTACTTACTTATCAATGAGTGCTACATAGTTGCATCAGCTCCAATGTCAGGCTTTACAGAATTAGTCATACCTCACGTAGAATGTAGACCACTGATTTGATATGAGAAAAAAAGCCGTGCATCAAAAATGTAGAGGATAGGAAGGAAACACATTTTTGGGTATTTATTTTAGTGTTCGAGGATAATAGTCAGAGACCAAAGAGATAGAGAGAGACAGAGAGAAACTAGAGAGAGAGAGAGTTAATTTGCTGAGTCATCCTCCTTTGTATGTATGTGCTCCCCATCGTTTCCCTTTTTCCTTGCATTCATTAAATATTGGGTTTCCAACTGTTTTGTTATGTATCAGTCTCCAGAAACCCCGTGCTATTTCCCCAATCCTTCTATTGCCACAGCCTACATGAGAAAAAAACGGCCAGCCCAGCCCAAAACCCAAAGAAATGCGCGCGCGAACCTCAATTGAGACTACTTTACATTTCTATGCGGTTCTTCTTTCTTACGCAAGTAATTTGTCGTGGATTTAGGCGACTGGCAAGTACTACGCAATACCAACACCACAAAACATTCTAGTTCTTTACGTAAAAAAACCTACAGAACTGTTTGAACACTTTTTGTAGATTGTACGGAACTGTAAAACCTTTCACGTAGGTATCCTTTTAAATAGGATGTGCCTAAATAAACCTTCAGACTGTGTAGACACTGTCCCCTGTTTACGGTTCGTTGTCAGATTTAGTGGTGTGGAAGTTGAAGAATTCTCGAATTCATATGAAATCGATGAACCCATTTGGTGGCGGTTCACTGGTTTTTTTCGTGGCCCATTTGGTGACCAATTCGTGACTAACTCGTAACCAAGTTTCATCGAAAACCGTCATAATAAAGTCACCAAATGATCACGAACTAATCATGAACCAGTCACCAGATGGTTTTTCCGGTAAAAACCATCTGGTGGTGGGCCAACGACGGTTTTTCGGTGGTTTCGGCAATTGATTCGTTTTCCTGTGTTATTGTACTAAACTATAGGATAGGTCAACACAAACATTCTATATTTATAGATGGATTAGATTCTGTAGGTCGGTTCCACAATTTAGATATAGTTTATTGAAAGATATTTCATTAATTAATAACATGCAATTAGTCATCGGTGTTATCGACAACAGACAAAAAATGGTCTGATTGGCATTCCTGGAATTACTGACTTTTCTCTCAGTTTATATTCTTAATAACTGTAATCATCATTCCAGACCTTCGATTTTCATGCATATTCGGTATAAGACTATAATGAAGTAAACTATCTAAAAATCGGTAAATTTAACCAGTACGTCAATTCTTACAATTTGACGGACTGTATACTGTATATTGTATTTCCATATTATGAATTGAGCAAGGAGCTCATCAAGAAATATAAATTTGACAGTAGCCTTTCAACGCAACCTCTTCTGATAGCTTCCAAATAAGATTATCTGAAAACAGTCCCACAAGATAACGAAAACAGCTAATAAAAGTAGCGCCTTCTTGAGGTGGAAACTCTAAGTGTGAACAGTTTCATATTTTATTATCTTCATTCTTTAAATTACACTAGATTGCCTACTTCTCCTTCTTTTTATCATTGATTTCTTTGCATGCGGGTGATTCAGACAGTTGATAGAAGAATCACGTCTTTATTGGTGGAAATGCCAACAAAACTTCCACACTGACTAACCAAGAAACAACTCTTAGATTTGAATATATGTTCGCTTCAAATTGATCGAGAAAATAATATTTTGTTTTCAATAAAATTAATGAAGTAAACCGTTAATAAAGTCCTTGCTATATCCACTTCAAACGTGTCTCGCTAATTTATGCATTGACCTTGCTGGTATATTCGGCATTAATTATACAATGCCCAACTACCGTACACACTGAAAATGGTGCAAGTTTTTAAATAATCACAATTTGTCCTAAATACGCCCCCAATACGATCGATTGCGCCAAAATTTGAGATTTAATTTCTCTTCTAACTTCACAACTTCGCAGTAGTTGTGTTGCCGTTTACTCTACGTCGTTGTGTTGTTTTTTATTTATTCATTTGTCAGGTATCGTAAACCATGCTTGTGGAAACGTTGTTAGACACATTCAATGAGTTCTTTGTCACACTAAGGGCGCGTTCGGGATTGCGAAAAGAAAGAAAAGAAATCAAAAAAAGTAGTTCGGGATGGCCCTTAAAAATTTTCCGAAATCTCCACAGTAGGAGGAAAGTCGTTGTGGGACCGCACAGTACACTATTTGGAGCAACTTTTTAGTACTGAGAATAATACTGCTTGCAATAATTTACTTACTAAAAAGTTGCTCCAAATAGTGTACTGTGCGGTCCCACAACGACTTTCCTCCTACTGTGGAGATTTCGGAAAATTTTTAAGGGCCATCCCGAACTACTTTTTTTGATTTCTTTTCTTTCTTTTCGCAATCCCGAACGCGCCCTAAAATTTCCTATTGTGTTTCAGTGTGCAAAATGGCTGAAGTACGCGCAATGAAATCTGGTCTTGCACTTGAGGCGCAGCAGAAAATCCATGGCAAATATGACGAAGAACTGGCGAAACAGATCATTGGTGTAAGTTTTGTTATTTTTACTGCGTATGTTCCTACGTTGTATCCGTCGCAGTTTTTCAAGCATTTATTGTTCAGTGGGTTGCCGACGTTACTGGCGAAAACTTGGAAGTAACTGGCGATCGTGATTACTTGTGTTCCGTGTTTAAAGATGGACAACTTCTGTGCAAGTGAGTTATTGTCTTTAATTCTTTGTACATACGCAGCAAGTTCACTAGCAGACCATGGTGCAGTACGTACAGTTTTACATTACAAGGAACTACTGCAGGTATCGTGCAAGTCCTCTTCCAGAATACCTACAACTCACTAACAATAAGTTAATACAGAGACGAGCTACCGTAATCTAATCACATACATGTTGGTTATGGGCTTTGCAAAATCCTAAGGTTACGCGCTAAGAAAGAGTGCAAATGAGCGGATACAAATTGTAAACGCGTATTTTCCCTTCACTAGAATGCATATAACTTTATTCACACATACAATCATCACACATTGACTTAAATCAAGAATCAAGGTTTCTGTTTTTTATAGAAGGATGTAGGTTTTCGTGGATCTCTTTAAGGGATACAAGTTTTGCCTGTTATGGATTGCTGTACAGTAGTGTTTCTAAACTTTTCTCCTCATTAAGCACAAGAAAATTCAGTTACTACTATTTTCTTCAGGTTGGCAAATTCTCTGCAAGACGGTTCAATTAAGAAGTCAAACACATCGAAGATGGCATTCAAACAAATGGAAAACATTTCCTTCTTCCTCGCCTTTGCCGAACAGCACATACACAAGACCGAGCTGTTCCAGGTCAGCACATAAATTCCATGCGTAGAGTTGGTCTATTTAGATTACAATTCTACACATTTGGTAAGGGACGTGTGATGTTTCATTGATCCGTTTCACTAAATCTTACAATAGCCTCTGGAGGTGGTCCATTCATTGATCAGTTTCACGGAAACTTACAATAGCCTCTGGAGGTGGTCCACACCTAGTTCAACTAATAATAGCTCTTTATCCCATAAAAGGCCTAGTTACTTGTGGTGGTGTTAATAACTGGTAAGATGATGTAAGTACTACTTTGTTTTCTTTTCAGACGGTCGATTTGTACGAGGCACAGGATCCCAATGCAGTCCTCATTTGCCTTGCAGCCTTGGCTCGGAAATGCGAGAAACTCTTTGGAAAGCCTGGACTTGGACCGAAGGTACTTTTGCTACACCTGTTACTTTACAGAGAGGAGGAAGAGTTACAAGCAACAATTTTCAGCCTCACACAATTTAGCTTGAAGTGCTTAATGAAACATATTACCAATATGATCCATAGGAAATTGATTCCGATTAGACCTCTTTTGCCATAAATTACGGTAATTGAAGCATGCATTTTTTGCGAAAATACACCAAGGCACAATTCATTGAGACGTGAGGTGTTAAAATTATTATATCACATACATGGTAATCCTTGCTTTCACGAAATTATCAATACTTCGTGTCCACATCCTTCCTATCAAAGAGACCCAATATGCTAATTAGTAAATTCTTCATTTTTCCAGGAGGCAGAGGGTGAGCGTCGTGCGTGGACCGAGGAGCAACTCCGTGCGGGACAGAACGTCATTGGACTGCAGATGGGAAGTAATAAGGGAGCAACTGCCTCAGGAATTAACTTTGGAAACACCCGACACATGTAAATAAGGAGAGCGAGCTGCACAAATGGTTGTGAATATTGTATATCCCCTAAATCCGCTTTAAAATTCCCCGGTTAGACATTTTACGCATGCTGTGCATATTTTATTAAATAAAATTGTTCGTTTTGTAAGTCAATTGTGTGCCGGGATCTACACTGTTTGTATGTTATGAAACAACGTGAGGGCGAAGGAACTTTACTGGAACCAACAACTTTATTCTCTAAAATACTTAGATTTTGAAATTTTATTATAACTCTCTCGACAAAAGAAAAACTAATATTCGTAGATTTAAATTTAACGGGTTCCGCGGGCCTTGGCAGCAGCCACCATTTGATCCTGAAGTTGCTCAAGAAGTTCCGATCGGCGGTGCGTGACTCCCTCTTTGTCAAAACTGAAAGTTAACCTCTACTTACACTCGAAAGTATAGTGCCTCACTTGAAATTCCATTATTGTATCATGATGGCAGATAGTTAAAATAGAGCAATATAAAACATTCAATACATAATAAAACATACGCGAGACTGGGTTTCTTCCAGTAGTTGTTTCTGATGCGCTCCCAGTCCCAAGGTGCGGTTTCCTGGCCTGAAACGAAACATGAGTATGTGTTGTCCGGAGAGCTTTGACATACCGCGATGCGCACGCGCCATTGAACGCGGGCTAGCTTGCTGGCTACTGTTAACTAAACAAGCTAACCAAGAGGGATGTACATTTTGGAAAAATATCTTGTTACGACACAATAAGAAACTTAACTGAACAGGCCACCTTCAGTTACTACCGCCTGACACCCTGCTGGAGCTCTATTCGTTGGAGAAAAATAGTTATTAAACGTATACTAATTGTCATTGAAGTGTGAACAATACTTACTTCTGTCGAGCCAGATCTCCATCTTCTCGAAGGAATAGTAGACAGCATAACAGAAAAGGACGAACCACGCGCCAGTCAGAACGAAGAGCGGGTAAAGCTCATAGGCGTGCCCCAAACGACGAACCAAGAATCTAATAAAGGGAAATCAATAATCAAAAAATTCAATATTCCCATATGTGAACAACAATGCTATGAAAATGGCCGTAAATTTAAAAGAGGAAAGAGGCACTAAATGAATGATGTTAATTTGTAAAATACGCTAGAAACTCCATTCCCATGTACTGTTTGCTAATTGTGGGGCATTCTGGTCTATTTTTCAATTACGCAGTCATTGGCATAACATAAATGGGAATGTCTACGCTTCAAAACCAACCGCTAAACCACTTTAGAGCAGAGACGCTTCAAACAAACCCGTAATTCAGCTTTAATAAGAGTAGCAAAGTTGTAGCTTACCGCATAGGAGTATCTCCTGGCTTTTGAGGGTTCGCATATCTCTTGTCCCTGGAGATGTCTCTCTCATACTTGAAGAATCCAGCGTCTTTAACGGATAGTTGCTTGGCAGCTGGCTTCATTGTAAGACCCTCTCCTCCAGATGCCTAAGCAAATACATTATAGATTCAATTATAGACAATTATAGACACAAATCGGTGCATCAATTACGCATCAGCCATCTACCAAAATGGCTCAGTTCGGGACAAGCGTTTGTATTTGCGTGAAACACATGCACCACGCCGTACGGATTGATGTTTACAATGCAACGGACAATTTAAATTTACGTACAGCTATGTTTTGTACATCGTTCAGTCGCCAAGAAGAACCTAGCATATTTTCCGGCCAGTTGTTTGGCAGAAACACAAGATAATTTAACAAAACAGTACATTACATAAGTCTCAGGAATACAAACTTATAAACTATAAAGCAGGTACAAATGTATAAAAAACTACAATCCGTTGAGTTGATCATACGCGCGAGAAGCAGTACATAACTTTAACGTTGTTTCTTGAAATTGTAACTGACGTTCGCTTGCGCATCGTAGGTTAACAGATAAAGAAATATAAAGGGTTAGAATACAAAAAAGAATAATTTTATAAAACAAAAAAGGTGGTTCTTACCTGTCTGAATACAATGATTCTCTGCAGACATTGTCTGGAAACCAGACGCGGAGTCACAAGCGAAAGAGACATCTTAAAGTGTTGAATATGTACAGCTAAATGGAAACAGCTAAAGAACAAAAGACAGAATAAGAGGAAAATGAGGAGCAAAGAGGAAGTTAACTGAAACTATAACGAACCACTCAAATGACTTATGAATAACGAAAACCGGGGACAACTGGTCTGGCCATCAGCTGAGTGAACCCTTTGTGCCTATTGCGAAATGGTGCACTTGCACTATTGTTGTCGTGGTGGTAGCAAACGAACTTCATGGTCCGAACATCAGTGTAAACGAAGGGTCGGAAAGTGTTGCAAGTTGCGAAGGAACGGACAAATACACGTATATGACAAAATGTGTTCAATAGGGCAAATTTTCAGTTTCAAATAGCATAAATATAAATATCGAATGAATACTTATTCAATGGACAAGACAATGCGAACGTTTTAATGGTAGGGCATAGAAGAAGGGCTTAAGAAGTGTTTTTTGAAAGGTATATTTTGGCTTAGACTTTGAACACAGTGAATAGAGAAAAAAAAGTTCGTTTACTAATATTAATAGAAGCGATATAGTAATGATGACAATCCTTTCATATCGGAGTCGGAAAGCCGATGATTCTGCTGCCAGTCAGTACAAACAGTAGCACTATTTTAGAATAAACGACCACTTTCATGTTTAAAACCCGAAATGGACAAATACAACAAACTAAAAAAAAATAGTGGACACCCCCAACGATAGTCCGACAAGAAAGGCAAAGATAGTTCGACGTATTCGATATTTCCTTAGTGAAATAGACGGATTATACACACGAATAATTTCAGCGTAAACCAATTAACTGAAAATGGGTTACAGACAGAAGACGAATTGGAGGAAGTTAACGAAGGAGGGGTCGTTAACCTTGAGGAACCTAATATTTATATTCGTAAGAAAATTAAGAACAAATATCTTTTCAAAGCATATAAACATTTAGCGTGAAAACTTCGACATATATACCAAAAACATCGGCCTTTCGCATGCACAAGAACGTGTAGGCGGAGACTTGCATACACCTAGCAAACATCCAAGTGTGTGCGTTGCATCCAGATTATAGAAAGCAGCAACAACAAACTACGATATGAAGTGATGGTAATTACTACCTGGACAAATCATATGACGTAAAACCAACGCAAGAATACAAACGACGAAAATATGGTGGTCTACACGCTGTTCTTCGACGCATGACACGTGAAAACAACACACATGTAATAATACGAGGGTTCGCCCATCCCTCATATTATTATTAGTTGAATATGTTGTGTATTTTATTTAAATCAATACACATTGCTTAGCCTTCTTTATCCATAGCGCACACAAGAATGACAACAACACAAAGCTAGTGGCAGTTGTTACTCATGTGTTGATGTAAATATTGAGACTACGAGCCAATATGTGTGACTATAAACTAATTGTGAAATATAAAGATAATATAAAAATAATAATTACTATCACATATTGTCTCGTATGGCTTACACACACAATTTCTAATTGTCGTGTTGTGAAGCAAGTTCGTCACAAAAATGTTGAGTGAGGATGTCGAAATTTCAAACGAAGGACTCCATTTTCCTTTTAGCAGTTTTTCCGTCAATAGAGTGTAGGTAATTTTCAACCACTGGATGAACTGCGTGCGATGGACGTAATTCTTCCGACCCAAAATTCAGTGTGCTTTTGTCAATACTACACTATTTCTGCACGAAACCTGCATGTATAAAATGAAAAATTAAAAAAAAATATTCTCGTGTAGTTCCAATGTACTGTAAATTTTCACCTTGGAAACCCAATAAAGTTGAAGTTGAGGTTAAATGGTATGGGAACAACATCTGTATTGCCAGAGGCTATGTACGAGGAAGGCAGGGCCGTATGCAGTGTACAGTGTACAGTATCTAGCGTCATATTCAAATTGAAACACATTTCCTTTGATAAAACTATTTTGCATAATAACACTGCTACGGAGAAAACCTAAGAATTCACAGACTTCTTACCCATGACAAGAAAAAGTAATACTGGTTAGAAAATGGCAGTTTTACTAAATACACGGCTCTCCTACTACGACCGTGAAACGTAATATCCCAGATAAAGTTTTGAAAGCTTTTTGAAAATATCAGACCTTTATCGTAAGTAATGTAGTATTCCACGTTCCATGTAAGTATTCTAGTATTCCAAATCAAAATCAGAATTTAAAACACCAGAAATTTGTGCTTGTCGGCGAAAATTCAGAAGAACCAGAATCTTTCAACTTAGTTTATTAAGAAAAAAATGCTCCAAACATACGTGCCAAGGGGGCTGCGTGGTTTCTAGACCGATTTCTGTAAACGATATTTAAAAAATACATTTATTTTAGTATCAACTCATAAAAAATAGCTAAAATATAAATTGGGAACGAACGCACCCCATCTTGCTCCGCCCCTTTCACCTCTGTGTTTGCAACTGGGATCATCGGCGCGCATGCCCGCGCCGCAACCCAGCGCAGCGATGCTCCTTTGTTTGTTTATATATCCTTTATATAATTTTGTTGCTCAGCATCAGTGTGTTACTAATCATCAGCTCAGTGCCGATTTCTGTCCAAGAAATATACTGCGCATGCCATTTTTTAAACCTTTGGGCGTCCTGTGTTATCTTCCGGATGAAATAAACATGTCCTTATTTTGTTCTTCGTAGATGTTCGGATATAGTAGTACTGTGCAATCCAATGCCACCGGGCAGCCACCCGCTGCTACTGCTGCGGCCGCTACCGGAACATATCGCCCAACTTTTGGAGACGATGGCAAAGGAGCTCCCTTTAACTCGTTTCTTTCGCAGTAAGTTGTGTACATCATCAGTATAATGCTTTTGTATCATCCGGTCAAGTGTGGGTTAGGTAGCACTTCTGTAAACTTTTGCAAGATCAATATAATTACAGTTACTTCCCCTGCAATTTTGACATATGTAGTAATGAAAATACAGCGCTGATTGTCTGTTTATTCAACATATTTACACTTGTTAGTCAGTGCAGAATGATTACAACATGCGCACGTAAGACTGTTGTGTAGTTTGTGAGCAGCATTACTATGCTCGTTGTGACGATTAATAACAAGAAGTTCAGGCTCGGCAGCACGGCTATCAACAACGATGTCAGTTACGACACTAATTCAAAGGATCCTACTTTGATGAGGTAGGCAGTTTTCAGGCAATTCATGTGAGCACTCTGGGAATCTAGCGAACCATTGTTATGAATACTTTGTTCAAGCTAGTCAACTCACCGTCTCTGGAACTTCACGTTTTTTGACAAGCTGTAATTACTCGTGTTTATCCCAAATCCTTGTACGCAAACATTGTTGATGTTGATTTTCTTCTTTGCCTTCAGGTCTCGTGTTTTTGTGGGTAATTTGGTGCCCAATTCCGCTACGCGTGAAGAGCTGATCGAAGCATGCAGAACATTCGGACAAGTGGTCGCCGCAACTATGTTCAAGGTAAGGTGTTGGGTCTTTGTGAACCGTCTGATTGTCTTTTTAATTAACATTCCTAATTGCATCTTCTCTTCGGCCTACTGGTCAGCTTTGAATTGTTCCTGAATCCTGAACCTTTGTGTATGAAACACCCTGATTAGTTTTATTCAAGGCTAATAATTCAATAATTAAATACATCAGTGACAAAAGTGCATGCCTATGAGACTGGCCAATTATTTAGTAAAAGTAAAATATTCTGCTTATCAAACTTAATATGTGGAATCGTGGAATAATATTAGACTCTTTAGGAGCCCGTTTTACTACAAAGTTTATTACCCTTTGCCCACCAAAGTTGATAACCTTTCATATGTTCCTTTCTAGGGATTTGCATTTGTGCAGTACAATACGGCCGAAGATGCTGATTCAGCCGTAGTTGGCCTCAACGGAAAGCGATGGAGGGGAAATCTTCTAGGTACAATTTTTTCCAACTAAAGTTTTTAATATATAACGCCCAACTAACGTCCTTAGTCCTTGTATTTTACGAAGTTAACCGGGATACGAATTTTTTTATCGCGTTGTTTTTGTATGTGCAGAAAAAGGAAATTCCATTTTTTGTTACTTTTATACTTTTATTTGAAAGTTTTCTAAAATGACTTTTATTTGGAAGTTTTCTAACAACAATACATTTGTCGAAGTTTTTCGGCCTTAATTTTTTAAAGGTTTAAATATGGAGCGTTTGTTTTTGTTTTCTTTATTTTCTTTATCTGATTTTTCCTAGATGTCCGTCTTGCTGTGAATCCGAAGACCGGGTAATTTGCCGTGATTGACGGCTTCTTTTTATTTTTGTTTTCTATCAAAACCGATGGTTTGTTTGTTTTCTCCAATTTTTTTTATGTGCTTTGTATTTTTATTTTTGAATCGTGCTTAAGTTTTTATTTTTCCTGGGGGGTTCTTTCAGTAGAAGGTAATAATGTCCGATTTTTTGGGGTAGGTTAAGACATTTATACGTTAGATGGGTAGGTGCTATGAGTAGCCCTTTTTTCAAAGAAGGGCTTTGGTTTGGTAAACTTATTTACGATTAGGTGTGCATCAGTGCATCGCTGAAGAAAGTGAAAGAAACTTTACTTACATTAGCTAACCTCCAGATTCCTTTTTACATGCGGTCCGTGAAACGTATGTTGCACGACTATGTTCCCATGTATTGTACGCAAATTCTCATAATTAGTGTACAATGCACGGGAACATAGTTTCACAAATCACCTGTTATATCGCTTTAATCACGACGTTTTAGACTGTCGGCTGCTGCAAAGAAGCGCAAAGTGGATGACACATATTTGGATGAGACACTGGCTGCCAATGACAGAAATAGACGTCTGGTGATGCATGACCAAAGTACCAATGAGGAGCTCGCTGACACAAGTTGGTTTACTTTACAAGTTGTTTACATCAAGTTTTGTTTATTTATTTATTCGCGCCAAGCGAAACGTGTGTATGTAAAGGTGAGGTGTTTATACGAGGAGCTTCGACTGCTTCGAGCTAGCTACACTAGAAAAGCGATATCGTACGTTGTTTGTAAAACAAAACTACGCATACAGGCATACAGCTCATACAGAGTAGAGCTGCATTTCCACCACGTAATACTTCTGGTTCAGACGGGCACAGAACAGTTGCATATAATACACGCGATTGTATTTGTATAGAATACTTTACCAACCCACCTGCCATTCCTCTTTGAAGATGATTGTGATTGCATCTGCATCTGTGTTCGAAAGCAGAGCGATTCAAACGGGGTGTTATGCTATTCTTATGATCTATAATCGATACTAAATAAGTTGTATACAGGCATGGCTGATACACTGATCTGTGGAGGTTGTCGCTATGTGACCTGCGACTTTGAAGCGTGGAAGCAGCATAGAATTGCTGGATGCGCTAAGCCAAAGGATTTGCGTGAGTTTTTATCCTGTCAACTTAATATTCTTTGTTTGATAATTGATACCCCTCACCCTCTAGGTCTTATGAGGGTTGTGTGCTAGGAATTAGCCAAGTATTTAGCATGAGTCAGTGAGTGAGGAGGAAATACTAGCCTATAGAATTAATCAGCATATCGAGTATGAGTATGTATACTACTTTCTGGCATACTCGCATGGGTATGGGTTATAATGAATTAGTATAGTTATAACAGTTAGTTTGTCCTTCTAATCTCTGTTTTGGTAGTATGTGGCATATTTGTGTGATTGTACGACTGTAACAGGTGAACCGGAGATTCTTCGATGTGCCTCGTGTGAGCAGCGTTTCGAAAGTGCTTGGGGACTTATCGTACACTTGACTGATTTCCATAGAATGATGCTTTACAGGTAATTCTATCATAAACTTCTTAGTATGTGTAACACATTTCCGCACTTTGACCTGACCCATATGCTAAAAAATGTCATATCTGTAATACGTATTCGATGTTTTACAAGTTTCTTAACTATAGTGACACTTGTTACAACTGTAATAGTAATCTGAGTTCTTTAGAGCTGAGACCAAGGCCACCGAAACTGGTAATGGAGATGCTCCCGCTCCCGATCAGACTACCAAACCAGCGGAAGCGGATGGTGACGTGGCGGTGGCTACTGTTTGAATTGATCTCATGTTTTGATTTTAATTTATTACTCCCACCAAAGTATTGTTGTTTACTTTGTATTTTGTCAATAAAATTCTGTATAAATGAGACATATTATGAGTGACACTGAATATTTCCAGACGGCATTTCCTTTGTGCTATTAGAGAACTTTTGTCACGGAGATACAGTTTTTCATAAAAGTTTATAATGAAAAAAAGAAAATATCTTAAACACCGAATAAAAGAAAGTAACACAATTACTCTATAGCAACAACAGACAACGCTGCAGAATAATTAGTGTACTCAACAACAGGGATAGAGTTTTAAAAAGACGCAAGTAAACCGAATGTTTTGAAATGACAATAATTGGCTACAGGATAACTTAACGTGTCGCCGATACTGAACTGCTGCTTCTATCCTTTCCTTGTCTATCGACTGCGATCGCTTCCGCCAGGAACAATTTGGCAATGTTTTCACCGGTCACCTGGAAAGTAGTATCTAACAACTCAGTATCATTTGCGAAAGTAGTATCTAACAAATCCGCTTCATTTGCGAAAATAGTATCGTAGCACTTGCGAAACTAGGTCAAAGCAATGCACATCACGAATAAAGTAAGCTTTTAGCAACATGATCGCTAACAGACACTGTAAGCACTTATAGGGGAAAAATGGTCTGTCGTTTTGCATAAACGTATGTTTTCTTGAAGCGAGGTACGAGCGTAATGAAAATAGCCTACTTCTATTAATGAATATTCGTTTCAAGGCTTAGGTGTTAACATAACAAAGATAAAGAGTGGAATGCCTGTGTGAATATAGTGAAGAGACGAATAAAGCATAACATTTCACTTCACTAATTGATCTACATCATCACTTTTGTCTGCCTTCAGCGCAGTTTGAGTAATGTCAAGTAGCAAAACATGAAACCCAATAACTGACTGAAGCTTACCTTTGTACAGAATTCAGAGAGTGCTTGAGTGTCGGCACAAGCAAGGAACGACTCCAACATGCCATTCCTAGTCTGTAGTACTGGTCCCTTCATCTTACGAATATCATCCATCGAGAGAGGAGGCTCTCCACGAGTCTTCCTCTGCTCGTTTTCCAACTCCTGAATAAAGACAGTTAAATGAGCACAAGCGAAGGTATAATATCATCAGTGTCATATAAAGTCAAATAGGATAGCAAAAAACGAGCTATTTGACGAAAACTAAGAACCACGGATCACATCATAGTCTTCTAATACAAACGATGTGCAAAAAGGCAAAGATACTGTCTGTCACAGATCATACAACTTGATGTAAGTTTCTATCGCAAGAATGTAACAGGGAACGAAACGCAGACTTACTCTCTTCTGTGTCATGTTGAAAATGTTTGTGTCATGTCGCTGCTTTTCTAGGGTATATTTGCCATAAGCTTGGATTCCCTTGTTCAACTCGTCAATGTTTGCCATCATTCCACGCACACACTTTTCAAGCGATCTAAACAAAACACGGTAAGGTCGCCAATGAAAAATTAAAGCTGAAATACATAGGGCATAAATCTCGCGCGAAAATGGAGATGTCTTCCCAGTTAATTTGCTGTCGCGTCGAGTCATGTTGAAGGCTTCAAGTTCAAGTGGGAAATACTACCAAGACGTTTCACCCAAATAACAAATTTGCACTTTTCACAGGCAATGTGTTCACTATTTTCTGACAATTAACAATATTTCGAAATGACGTGGGAATTTATTTAAATTCCAGCAGCTTGAAAACATGAGCTTTTTTAGGAAACAAGCTAGCTCTAGCCCCTAGACTTTCAATTGAACAACGGTCACTACACACAACACAGAAACGGTTCATATTTAATAACAATACAGATTTAATAATACATAACTGAATAAAGTGACATCCTCTTAAAGTGAAAAGGATTTATTTGTTTATTCATTAAATTGGAACATGCTTACCTACAATACAAATATCACAGTCAGTTCACACAAGAGTATACAGAGACCGAATGAAACTCCAATTCTCCAATACAACTAACCTCTTAGTGCCCAATTCCAAATGAGCCGAATACTTGTCAGCCACGTTGGACGACGCCACAGCCAACTCGGAAATCATCACATTGATTAATCGACTGTTTTTGATCACGATTGGCAGCTCCTCGAACATGGACTCGTAGGTGAGACCATTCGCTTTCACACTGCAATTTTAGCAATAGATTCGACAATAAACCATTAATATACATATAAGCATTAAAACATTAATATACATATATCCACATGTAACACCCCAGGTTCGATTAAATTAAATAATAAAAAGGTGTAGCACATAAAACGCCGCTATACAAAAATAACGTAACTGAAAGCGTACATCTTTATTAGAAACAAAGGAGGGCTCAAGGCCCTAAGAAACGCTAGTGTTACGAGTTGCGTAAATAGTAAAAAAAAATAATAGAATAACTCAAAAAAAGGAAAACTAGAACTAGGACAACTCACGCCTCCGGAGACCAGTCATTCTTCTGACAAAGTTCAAGAGCCTTGACGGACAAACGATAGGCATTGAGGCAGAGCTGACCCTGGCGAGTCTTCACTGGATCTGCAAACAAAAATTCTAGAACGTTAATTGAACTTAAACACAGCGCAAGCTGTCTTGATGGCTCAAGATATCTACAAAAAAAAAACAAAGAATTACTGTAGGAGACAGGCAAGATGAAATAGTTCTTCGAAACTCAAGGGATACTTCAATTCATCGCATGGTGCGAAAAATGGGGTCTACGACGAAACAAAAATCTACAATAGGAATATACTAATATACCCGTTTTTATACTAATGTTCATTGTAAAAACAATAATCATGAAAATGATGAAAACACAGTTAAGCATTCCCATAAATGGACGATAAACACAGCTCAGTTATAAGACGGACTAACCGTAAACCAGTACAACTCCGTCATGGAATGCAGACTGATATTCGCACAAAGAGTCAACGGTGTCCTGTGTGAAACAGGCTCCAAATGGGTGAGCCTGGTAGAAACCAATCAATTCGTAGTCGATATTCATGGTCCTGAAGCAATAATAACAACAATAAAATAAGACAAATAATACAAGTATGCGTGATGATAAAATGATGGAAAAGAGACTGGCAAATCAAGCCACAGGTAGACAGTCTTGAGGTTTCCGTTGAATAAAAAAGAAGAATAACTTGTTCCGCTTTTAAATTACGATACGTGGGTACTGGATATAATACAATGAATTGCCGCATAGTCACTGATGTTAAAAAAAGCGAGGCCTACAGTACCCAAACTGTAGTGTGAACATTTGGAGTGATCTTGTCAAAGTAGCAACTCAGCTTAAAATCATTTTTTTTTTACATTTTATTTATCGAAAACGGAAATAATAATTCGCCTACCTGAATTTGCGCAGCATATCCATAACCTCATGCTGTCTGAGCTCTTCATTTTGAGCATTAGCTTGTTGAGTTCCGTCTTCATTCTGAAATATGATATAGGTAGTAAAACGTAAAACTCCGCAAGTTATCTTAAAGAAAAAAGAAATAATTTTAGATTGTGCAGCATGCAAAGCCCACCCACCGTAAAGGAAATAAGCACTACCACTAGTTACTATGTACTCGAATCATTTAGTACACGATGCCCGGAGCATATATATTGTTGTAAAATACATATGAAATGTGATGTTTTAATTACTAATGAAAATTAAAGATAATGCGAAGTAAATAAAGTGCTAGGTAACGTTGGTAAAATTGAAGAATACTACCCAAATTTGAAATATACTACCCCAAATGTATGGGGGTAGCATTTTGTAACATGCAAAGTACCACCCCACAACCCCACCATTGAAGAACACTACCCCTTTTGACATTTTATCACCCCAGTCAAGGGGGTAGTAAATTGTAAGAAAGGGGTAGTGTTCTTCAATGGTGGGGTAGTGTTCTTCTATAGAGGGGTAGTGTTCTTCAATGGTGGGGTAGTGATCTTCAAACCCTAGGTCATCTTGAATTACGGTACCCCCCTACATGTGAAAATACTACCCCCTTCTTACAAAATATTACCGCCACCCATTGACTTTTACTACCCGTGGGAAAAAAAAACAAAATACTACCCCTACCAATTGAATATGACTACCCAACCATTGAATATGACTACCCAACCATTGAATATGACTACCCCACCATTGAATATGACTACCCCACCATTGAATATCACTACCCCACTAGAAAGGGGTGGTATTTTTTGTAAAGACAGGGGGGTAGTATTTTGTAAAACGGGGGTATTAATTTGCATGGGACACTATTTTGCAAAAAGGGGTAGTGTTCTTCAATTCTACCGGTAACGTTGAACTCAGAAAGGCGCCATATCCAAACAACTGCTATTACGACAAACATGTTGTGTGCGTACAAATACGTACCTCAAGCACAGGCTCGCTTCGAGCAGTAGGGAAGCAGTTTGTGATTTCCAGTCTATGGTCTTCGGGGGAGACCAGACCAGTCAGAAGGCCTTGACACGCCTCTCCAGCCACCTAAAAGTTGAACACTATGAAATGGCAACAATCAGTTCGGTAATTGTTACTTACCTTGTTAACTCAATGGTACCATAATTTTGTGCACTTTTTTGCAATAAAGAGTTAATAATACCAACAGAGCACACCACCACAGTAACTATACGCAAACAACCAGTGTGACAAGGCAAACGCACCTCGCTCATTCCAGCGTTCAATTCGCTGTCGACGTGCTTGACAATCTTCATAATGACAAGACTGTCGATCTGCACATAATTAACGTTTGGTGTGGCTATCAGCGCCATGTTTACCCTGAAAAATGCGAAAACATAAGAACTCTACACAAATAAAGAACGGAAGAACAATGCACGAAAATAACATGCTGGTGATCACATGTCACCGGAAGAACGGACGAATACACATTCTGATTAAGTAAATTACGAAAATTGCATCATAAAAAGTATGGAAAGTACAGAACAAAAAGCGAACATCGACGACATCAACAAACCAACAAAACACGTTCTTCCCCAAAAATTACATCATTGAAAAAGCTCTTCGTGTCTAAAATCTCCACATTTTCAACACTATTTCGTTTACAGTACACCCATTCGGCTCGAAACTTCCGCTCGTTAGCCGTGCCGCAAATTTGCACAAATAAGTGGGTGTCAGCATAATTTTTGAAACCCCAGTGTTTTTTTTTGTTGTAGTGTGGTGTTATATTATAAGGCATCGAATCATTTTTAATTGATATTACTTAATCTTCACGTGAAACATGAAACATGAAATGTTGTACTCTTCAGGAGCGTTGACTTGATGTTACTTCTGTGTTTACTGTCTTCATTTTTGGCTGTTGTTTCGTCGTTTACCGAGACAATAACGTGCGGTAGCGTGTTGAAACTGAAAAGCCAGGGAGATTCTTCACGACTGCATTCCCATGACGTGAAGTATGTTTATTTTCAAATTTCAAATAGTCTGACCCATTTCTATCCTGACCTGTCGTAAAGATTGCGGAACGGTAACTAGCTTCAATCCTTTTCTATTAAATTAGGTCCTTTAGCGTACTACTGATTTCTAGTTCGTCATGTATTAATCTAATTGTGTCTAATATGTCTTACCCGCTCATTAGCTAGCTAGTTCTCTCTGTTGAATAGGGTTTCCAATCGTCGCTGTCGCTTTAGATACGGTAGTGGAAGTGGACAACAATCTGTAACAGGAGTGCAGACTTTCGACGACAATAACTCACACTGGCAGATTCTTGGAGGTACGTTGCATCTCCTTTTTGTTGAGCGCCTGGTCTCCACTCTACTACTATACATTTTGAGCGCCTCCATTAGTTTCATTTCGCCTTTCTTTCCATTCGTGCTTCTGATTGCTTATGTTATGTCGAATAGTGTCCTCCAATATGAATCGTTTCAGCATTTGGCGAGACTTGTAGTCGAGGTACTCCCGTGAAGTGTGGCTCCTTGATCAGATTGAGACACCTGACCAGTGGATGTTTCCTTCACAGTCATCACTTCCAAGCGCCACTTTCCAAGTCCTATCAGGTATTATTCAGGGATAATTCTGCATTACAAGCTATTCAAATTCACTCGCAATAAGAACGGGTTCTAGGAAAGACGGTTGTAGAATACTACACAGTACACTCATAAACGAATGCCTATCACTATGTAAATTGCGTGCGAGAAACTTCGAACTCTGTGGATTACAGATCATGGATAAGCTACCGTATCGTATGCAATAACTACATGCCTCTACCGTACACCAAGTCACGACTGTACTGTACAATAAATTGAATGTTTCAGGAAGTTTCATGTTTCGGCGGCGCTGATGAAACTGATAGTGGAGACAACTGGGAGGTAAGCCCCAGTTTGTAATTATTTACTTTGGGTCTGTACTGTGGTAGCACAAGTGGGACGCATTATAGATAATCATGCATAAATCACGTTTTGTAACAATTTTCTAGGTTGTTTGCGGTGGATCCGCATGGGAAGATGCGGATGCGGTCAGGCTGAAGCACAAGGATACTGGTTAGTTGTTCCTTATATTACCATTTTCCTATCCCCTCTTGTTAAATGAAGGTCATATCTATACTTCGAGTATTTAATCATTAGTATAATAAGAATATAATATGTATGTTAAAATTGACGTTTCTCAATTCGTTTCTAGACCTTATTCTCTTCTTGACGCATAACCTTTAAATCACATAATTGACGTCACGTAATTTAAGTCTTATCTGCCTTATCAACCCTGTTCCATCTGGTAGCTTCATTCCTTTAGGAGTGTTTCTCTCTCTGTCGGGGCAGAAGTTCGGCCGTCCTATCCACGGACAACGTGAAGTAGTCGGTGTTGCTTCCTCCAACTCTCTTTCCTATTGGATGGCCGCAGAAGGAGTTTATATGGATGAACAGAGCAACAACTAGGTCTTTTTTCTAAAATCGCTAATTAAATAGTAAGATTTATGATACTTATTTTTCTTGTGAATATTTATCAATAGGGCACTATTTTAAGGAATTTTTATGTCTCGTCTTTCCTAAAGCTTATGGAATGTTCAGTTATGTAGACCTCTTTATAACAGCTTTAGTTTTATTAGGAAGGGGAGGGGTGTAATAATTTATGAGCCGCATTTGCCTATCAATCGTTACTTACTGTGATAATATATAATATGAATATGATACACACATAAATAAAACATTGGTTTTTATGGTTGGGATAAATATCGTTATCCTGCGACAGTAATAATCTTTATTTGCACATGTAATCGTTCAACAGTTTTCTTGTAGGGGATTTAACACGTAGAAACTACACAAGCTCAGAAAATTCCGAAATACCCATAAAACCTAAATAGCAAAACAACCTTTTCGAAGTAGCGTTATAATTATGATTGTGAACCGGATATATGGTTATGCCAGGATATTATCTTTAGAATTATGTACATATTAAGCAAGGCAAGTACAAAAGCAACATATAAAAACTTTAGCTGAAGCAGAATAAATTACACATACAACTTCACTACTTGTCATAGGAGTAAAATTTTAAGTAAAAAACGAGCGAGGGCATACACAGTACTACTTACAGCAGAAAACAAAAACGTTTATAGAAACCCTTAAGTATATTGGGAAGATAAGATTAGAAGAACACAATTCTGTTCTTACTTGAGCATTGGTAATTGGTACTACCCTCAGTTTAGGCAAGGATCATTCTACAAGTATTATAGTCGTCCATATCGATGCTGGTCAACCTATTGCTTCTTTTCACAACCAAGTCTTCCATTTGCATACACATGCTCCATAGTCTGCGACAATTTTCATCGTTTATCTACAAAAAAGAACATTGTATTATGGAAGATCTACTTTTCGTCAACACTGAAAAAGCAACTCCCCGTCCTCACCAAAACTTTACGTTATGCATTCTGAGATGCAGCCAGACTCTCCTATGAACATCTTTGTTGCAATCAATATACACAAGAGACTCACTGCATCTGTATACTGCTCCTCTCTTCCCATATGATAGAGCGATCCCGATTGCAATCCCTCCAGGGTTACACATTTCACGATCGAATCAGCTCCCTTAAATAAACAACAAGATGTCTTCTGAGATTCAATTAATGTAACAGGCGAAGAAACACTATTAGGATTTTCAAAGAACACCTAGAATACAGTAATTGTTTAGAAACACCATCAATAACCTGGTTCAAATCCTTGGAGAAGAGCCAAATGATAGGGGCTGCTAGTTTTCGGAGTAGCCAATGCGTTTCTCTTCCCAATTCTGTGCCTCTCACGAATCCCGGCCGCACACAATACACACTGATCGATAGATCAGCCTCGGCAAAACGCCTGGAATGCTAATTACGAAGTGGTGGTAAAGTGTTTGCCATTTACTACATTAGTTTCCAATTACTAATCAGTGGTCGACGTCATTCTGAAATCACCTTCATAAATCCTACAGGCATAGGAAATCAGATTAGGCAAGTGCTATGTCTTACGTTCACATAATTGCCTTGAAATTGAACTAATTCGTCAATTCATATACATATAACCATACCTAGCGAGCTCTTTAGCGTATAAGCAATTAGCAAGTTTAGCGACAGCATAGGCGAGTCGACCCTGATACATGTCCCACAACGACTCGCCCATCAGTTGCTTGAGTGAAGGGAGCACAGAAATCTGGAAGTCGTCGTTGTTTTTACTTGAAGTCACCACCTACTTCTACATATAATTACACTGCTTCAACGGATGCTGGATATACGGGGAGCTCAAGATTATACACAGTGTTTGCCCTTTAGTCTCATTTGAAAGTACTGTAGCATACAACATGCGGAAAGAACAAAACGAAACTATCATATTTCCTTATTGAAGTGTTCCACATAGCTCATGTATACTGGAGTGTGCTCGCTACACGTAGATGAATTGGCTCGCTGTTTCACAATCCCTATAAATTAAAATGAATCTAATTACTTATTCCTGAACATACTTGCTTATAAAGTCCACTGGAGACGATCACCACCCTTGGATCCGAGCTCCTCGAGAGAAGAGAAATCAACTGGCGGACAAGGATGAAGTGCCCGAACTGGGAGGTTGAAAAGTGTGTCTCCACGCCATCCGTTGTCAGCTGAGGTCGAGATTAGAGATTAGACAGTTAGGGTTCATGATTCATCACTGGAGTTAGTTGCACTTACAGTACAGACAAATCTGAGACCATTTTACAGTAGGCTGGGCTCTAAATTTCATCATGTTCCGTACAGTACAGACAGAAGGAACTAATGGACAACTGAGCTAACTTACAGTAGAAACTGCGACAACAATTAGTCGTATAGCTATGTCCATCCAAAATGATCCCTCTCCACACCCACCTCAAATTCCGACTTCATCACTCCCGCATTGCAGACAATCGTGTCAATTCTATCAAAATGAGATCGCAATTCGCGACTGCACGCCATTACCGAAGCATACGAACACAGATCCAGCTGAAATAAAGATCAAAAAAGAAGTCTCTCGACAGTCCCAAGTATTTATCTAAACTAGAAATCCATCTAAACTTACCTAGATGAGGCAAGGGCAAGGGACCTCTCCGTTTACGTTGTACAAACCCCCCCACCAAGGGTGAACACCTTATGTATACTGGCGCGTCCTCTTCCGCTTAATTCCATTACCTAGTCGTGGAATTCATCAAAGACATGGTACATAATGAAGACAAACAATCACCACCTCAAAAAGATGTATCTCAGGCGTTGCCTGCATGTTGGATCCCAAGTTTTGGACTTCCTCCACCGCGTTCTTTCCCCTTTCCAGATTTCGACATGTCAGTATTACAGTAGCACCACGGCCATAAAGGGTCTTTGCCGTCTGAAGTCCTAAAAACTGAGGTAGCAACCATGGGAAAAATCAGTGAAACTAATGTTCGTCTTGAAACAGCTTGTTTCACAAAGGATAACAAACACACAAAATGGAAAATCTAAAGACTCCAGTTAAAAGTAACGAATCTGGATCAGTATGTAGCATGCACTGGAAACCTATATGCAAATCACAGTAAAGGACAAAAACTAAAGCGTAAGATAGCAAGTACCTAATCCCGAAGTAGATCCGGTGATGAGGATAGCTCTACCCGTAAGATCTTGTTCAGTAGACGGATCCATTTGCGTATATCTAAATCTGGTAGTGAACACTCAGATAATGGCATAGTCGAAAACCGTCAAATAAAAGGCAAATATGCAACTCGTCTCCCGAACTAAGTGCTACACGTAAACAAACTACGTTTGCGCTAACAAAATATATGCATATCACTACAAATACCGTTGAATAATTACAAACCCAATTTCCAACTAAACGCATAGTAAAATCCATACCAACCTGTTAACCAAGTTCCGAAACGCGCAGACGAACATCTGCAACGCTGAAATTGGTACATTTTAGTAAGGATAAGGGCACAACCCTAACACTTGAACCACTAGGTATATAATCGAAAACCTCGATAATAAAAATTCCTCGTTGAAATATTACAATTCTAGAAAATGAAGAAAAAAACAATATGCGGAGTTAACGCATTCACACACGAAATTAACTGAAAGTTCCTGTATTATTTTCAAAAATTTATTCAAGTAGAAATCTACGAATATGGGTAATTTACTTGTGTAGCAGAAACCCGAAAATCACCATAAGTCAGTCAGTGCTCAAGTATGGGTTAAAAACTTATGACTTGCCATAAGTACAAACCAGTAAGATAAGTTCATATTACTGTACAACGCATAAGTTAGACAGATAAATGTGCATTAACCTGACGATTTCGCATGTACAGTTATATACAAGCATGAGTGAGTATTAATTCCATATACTAATTAATATTCCAACACATCATTACAAAAGTGACACAAACAAGTATGACTAGACTGACTAGACATCTAGACTCCACTGTGAAGGTCATCATGACCTTTTAAGAAACGAATAATAAAAATAAATTCCTAATAAAGATTCACAATCATAAATCCAAAAAAATGTTAACTGTTCGTATCCGTATCCAAAACAAGCACTTAACAGTAGACACAATTTAAGCAGTATCCTCTTCAGTACTAATTAAACAAAATAAAAATAAACAGCAGCATAAACTAAAAAGATCTGAAACCTGCCGTAAACTAGCCTCTAGCCTGTAGCCTCTAAACTACCTAACGTCCTAATGATCGGAGTGACCAGGCACTTCTCCAACAGAGCCTGAACCAGAGGATGTGGCTCGAGTCTGTGGTGGATCTCCATACTTATCCACCATACTATCGAAATATCGGCCTTCGTTGATATCCCGCCGCAGTTCAGCACGACGAGCCTAAGTTACATCCACATAATACAGGGAACTATTGATGTATTAATGCCTACTGTATTATTCGACTCAAATAACTGTGGCAATAGGATAATTAATCATTAAGATAATAATTACAGCATTGAACAAAGGAAAATTGGTTGTAGGCAGTAGGCTTCAATAAAAAAAGCCACTAGCTTCTTAAAAACACTAGAAAAGCGTACAATAGCCTGTTACAGTAGTTTTCATAAAAAATAAAACCACACAAATATAATCACAACTAACTTTTATTCTCCGCATGTGATCAACGTCCGTAACAGCGCGCATCCACCTGAATAGAATGTCAAGTGTCAAGTCCAATCGAACCAAATTACAAAAACAGAAGTTATACAAGTAAGCAGTAAGCAGTGTTGGAGCGGAGCCTGCTTGACGAATGATGCACATAAGAAACGTAAAGCCATAAAAGTTAAAGGTAAGGTAAGTTACACGTGTTCCGTGCTTGCCCCCGGTGATCTCTAGTGTGAAAATGACAGTACCTGTATTCCTGTTCTCTGTCTCACAGGTATCAAATATACACGCGGTGGAAAGAGTTGAATCGGCGAGCTCCGCTGCTCGAGAGACCGTTTTCCAATGTGTTTATATTTAAACAAATTCTATAATAAAGTATACCTGTATTCCTCTCTGATCTCATTGGGATTCCTTCCTCTCAGTTCTTCATCGCGTTTCCGATGTGCCGCATCGACGTCTTCTTTCAGTAACTGGGCAAATGCAGACACCTGAATGGGTCTATTAATATTCGAAGAATATTGTATACTGTAATGAGTTTTGAATATATTTAGAGGCCCGCAAACCACAACAAGTAACAAGAACCACCAGGATAAGCCATAGGAAAGACCGGTTTTAGCAGCACTGTCGGTGTCGGGTAATCACACATTGCTTGCATAAACGTGTGGTGTGGATGATTTTTTTTGCACTCATTTTTATGTTCTTCAATTATTACTATAACATATTAATAATAATACTATAACATATTATTATGTAATAGTAATAATTCTAAAGTCTCGTAAAAAGCTCTTCTGGACTTTGGCTATCGCTATCGAGACACTTGAAATTTCAAAACTACCTCTGCTGCATCATCCAACTTGTCTCTGAATTCGCTCTGACGCAAGAAACTTCTCGCAATTTCGTCCTTATCTACCAGTCTCGAAATTCTTCGTTGTTCAGCGTGAATTTGATACCTACATGCATACACAATATGTCATACTGTAAACCGCAACCAATAATATCTACTTTAAAATTAAGTAATACGTTTTACAAATGTATCATCTTTCGACATATTCACTAACGTAGTTTGGAAGTTCCATAGTTCGTAGTTCCATTCACTACAACTATAACCTTCGAAAGTCTTTTCTAACTTAGAAGTTGAGAGAAGCGGGTAGTATAATCATAATGGGTACCATAACTCACGCATATCCAAAGTTGTAGATTACAACAATAACCAATCCAATGGCAGTCCACTTCTTAATCAGGGACCAGAACTCGGCACTTCTCTTCTCACGGTCAGAATCCTTCATCCGTTCAGACATAGGATCAGAACGGTAGAACGTTTTCCAATTACTAAACAAAGAAAAAACAATTTCCAGTAGAAAAGTGCACTGCTTCAAACGTAAAAAGATAAAGACAGGCGTTTCTTGAGGCTTGGAAGTAGTCACTCTCGAAATGACATTGCCGATTCCTATAGATCCAAGGTATTTACCAGGGTAACTCACCCCTCGTAATTGTAGTGTTGATAATTGGCGTGATAGAATGAACCAGTTCCTGATGTTGATCGATAGCTCTTGTTCCTGCAAAAGCACAACAAACAATAAACAAAAAATCATTCAGAAAGTGAATTCCTGCATATATTTTTCTCATGAATTTTGCGTGTACGTAATAAATAATAATAATTATTAATTCTACCCTCCTACAATACAAACTCGGCATGCAACTCACCTTATTCTACATAATTTATGCGAAGAAACTAACCTCTCTCCCAAATCGTACATTCTTCTATCGGCGGGTCGTCGCAACACATCATATGCAGTTTTCAATTGAACAAATGCACGAGTAGCCTCTTCTTCATCTCGACTGGAACCAGCAGAATCGGGATGAAGCTAAATAACAGTGGGTTAGAATATTCATAATACCCAGAAGGAGAAGGCGCACGTCGTTGAACACCGTATACACTCGTCTACACATACAAATACAATCGGTTCTAAGAAAAACTTTAAATTTGATAAAAGAAGGAGAGTGGCGTTCTATAATATTCGTGCTCACTCGTTGTATTTCGTCACAATGACAAAAAACATGAAACATGACTCAATTATAGCATGGGAAACAACAGAAACCTACAACAAACCTGTTACCTGTTTCGATTTCTCATAAAAAGCCACTTTGATCTCCTTTTGGGTGGCAGTTGGTTTCACTCCGAGGACGTCATAATGGCTGAATCCCCTAAAATCGTGTTTCTTTGAATAAAGTCAGGGAGTAAGCGAGTAAGAACTCATAATGACGCTAAAATCAAATTGGATATGACATATCACCAATGAAACAGTCTGCCCATGGCAAGACTTTCTGCCTTTATAAATGTGCAAAGGCCAATGCGAACCAATATCCAAGAAGCGTACCTAGTTGTTATTTTAAAGGAGTGGCAATTACAAAGTTTCAGAAAAAATATGGACATTTCTCCAGTCTCTAGATCAACATCAGCCAAACTGGACCTCAGCACGCACCTAAACAATACGTATTAACTGAGAGCGACAAAACATAAGCGAAAACATATCAAAGTATACAATTAAGCTAATTAACAAAATGATAATGAATAATGGATGGCAAAAATTTTCAAAACAAAAAATCTGCAGAGGGGCGGAGCCACTAAAATAAAGCATGCGCAGTGTGCACAGTTGTCATTTGTACAACGATGTAGTGTATAGATTTGAATATATGCAAAATTAGCAAATTTAGGGAACTCTTCAATCAATCAATCCTCTAGGAATAAGATTTTATGAGTCAGGTTAATCCTGAAGATCGCCAGTTTCATACAGCTCAAAGACGGAATGTTTACACAGATGAAGTAATAACGAATTTATTATAATAAGCCAATGGAAAAGCCTGCATGGCCCAATGTAAACGTCCGCGCTTCGCAGTCAGCCGACGCGAGTTCGAATCCAGCCACCAAACACTCACTCAATGCCAGGCGGGGAAAATCAAGGCGGCTTCCCCATTGCCTAGCCAGAAGACTTCGAGGGATCTGTCCTTTAGTCTTGTCGTCAAACACACTGTGTAACTCAACAAAACCCTCATTTTAAAAATCAACATTCGAATTTATCCAAAGAAAATCTCCCCTCCATGCATTCCCCCGCGGATTGAAGAAGCACGGCGCTACACATGCTTCCGCATTTCCACGTACTTGATTGATGTTGTATCTGATTGATTATATGTGTGAATAAAGTTATATCTCATTTTCGCGGCTGAAGATGATTTTAGTATTTCGTGCACATTCTCATAAATTGTTAATTTCACGATTAACTATTGTTAGTTCTCAATGAAGGAGACACTATGATTCATAGCTCATCAAAAGTCAAGGCGTTTTTCACTGTTCTACTCCATAGTTCTCAATCTATTGATAGCTTTATCCGGTTCAAGTTGATGTGTTCAAACTTCATCATGCACTGGATCAGAGTAGTCTGGCGGGTCGCAGACCTGTGACGTTCCCTCTATTCTTGAGAGAACCTCTTTCTCCACCCTCTCTTCATATGTACACACTTTTGCTTGAAGAACATTGTTTCACTGATTGGGGGGACACTCACACGCACTCATATATCCAACACACACAAGACTACTTATTATTCTCACTTGAAATATCACTATCCATTATCTATCCACTGTCAACCACTCTGCTTGATCAGCTGATTATTTTGCACCTACTGATTATGACTATGAAAACCAATTTATTGAGACAACATACAATCACACATAGACTCAAAATCAAACATTAGTATCCACGGTCCTGTTTCTCCACGGTCCAAGTAACTTATTTTTGTTCTTGCGTGCTGCTTCTCATACTACAATAAAACATTCAACTGTTGTTAAATACTAAAGAAATGATTACTCAATCTAATACACAATAAGCCACAGTTCTCACTAAATTATATTGTTCCTTACTAATTTTGAAGTGGTTTGAGGTACTGTATGCTAAGGTCCATGGTTTCCTGAGAAGAGTGATGGTTACGGTTCTTATTTGTTCCCAAGGATAATAATAAAACAATAAAATAATATTCCATATTCTCTCTACTTCACCTTCAAAGAGGCCATGTCCAGTCCTTGATGTGAATCTTCTTATTCCTCGCTGTATGCATTCGCAAATGCTTGTTCCAGAAGCTGTTTACCCATAGGATCAACTCTGTCCAGACATGCTTCTCTATATTTTCACTCTTTCTTTTCCTCGCACATCTCGTCCTTTCCGGGTTACTATTATTATTACTACTATTTAGTTTATTATCACCTTTCTTGGTCACCAAGGGTCAGCACATGAAAAACAGAAGCCTATGCCTTTCGTATTATCCCCTTTATTTTACAGCTATACCAATTACGATGCACATATGTTTATTTATTTATTTATTAAATACACCAAAAAAGTGTGCACCCGAGGATGTATGAATACTTCATGTATGTACTTCGCTTATTTTCGTGCTTTTTGTACCTTTGTACCTATGCCTATGCCTTTCGTATTATCCCCTTGTAATTGTCTCATAATTTTTCTTTACCAAATTGCTGAGCAATAAATGTGTTGCACAATCACACTAGAGAGTTTCCAAGTATGGTGAAAATCTACAGTATATTGGAACTACACGATTATATTTTTTAATTTCTCATATTATATATCAATCGTACCGGTATCAATCTTACCGACCGGTATCAATCTTACCGACAGAACATGACAAACGCAGGTTTCGTGCAGAAATACGGTAGTATTGACGACTTGGAAACCCCATTAAAGAACTCTTCGAAATATTTCCAGCCAGTTTGTCATGTTTAATAATTACCATGAATAACCATCGCCGCATGACCTCCGACCTGATTGGGAGCGAACTACTAAGCGAACCTGAGAGTTGCCGTCTATTTCACAAATGGATCTTATCGGTGAGTTTTTTTCTAAAAGTAACCTTTATATTTCAAGTTCCCGTGTATCTTGCTGTTGTCTGAGCGCAAATGGCTCTCAACCGGCCGCGCGCCATTTGTGGGCGAATACAATTTCCTAGTATTATTAATGTTGGTGCGCTTCTGGAGCACCTGTGACCTGTCGCCAACGGTATATATTCATCAGTTACGATCAAAAAACTTTTTGTTGTACTGTTCTTGGGGCGAGCGCCGCTTGTGCGCGAACACAATTGTCCAGTTTCTCATGCTGGCGCGCTCCTGGCGCGGCATGCAGTATCCCTTTGAACAGGACACAGGACTACAAACCATAAACGCTCTCTCTTTCTAGGACCCGGCGAAGACTTCCGATGGCTTAGCACTCTTCCTGGCCCTCCGTGATTTCCAACATTTCGTGAGGATCAGAAATCCGAACGTCGGCCGAATCGCATGCCAAATACACAGAAGATTTATAAGGAATGGTCCCCAGTTTATTGAAATTTACTGTTTTTTAAGAGACCAGGTTACATATTCGAAATAGGTGATCAATCTCTTTTACGTAATTATATTTGGTGTCCATAATAGTAAAACTTCCGATCAAAAGTTTTCGCATGGTCTACGATGCCCATCCAGTGACTGTGTATTAACTCTAGCAAGTATCCATCATGGCATGACATCGGCGCACCGACTATGATTATTCATCCAATTTCTTACCGTACTAAATTTTTCAGTTTACGGACGGGTGTATGTTCATTTCTGAACGAAGACAGTAGGATGGAGATGTCACACCGGATTCACTGCCTCAGTGTTGGATACCGTATAACCGAATCACTCTTCAACCCTGTGCTCTCCTCACTTCATGACCATCTCATCGAGTATTATGCAGAGTTTGAGAGAAGCATGGAGTTTATGCACTCAGAGGTACTGAATAGATCATTAACTTTTCAAGTTCAATTTTCTGCACTCATCGAGATCGAGAGAGCGCATCACTGCTAAAGTAAAATGATGTGAAAAGGATAAAATAAGTATCTTCCTTAGTGTTTGTCCTTCCCCGACTTCCCCCACAAATTGTTGGGAGAAAAATGACGATTGCTGACCTTTGCTGACCGCAAGGGTACAGTAAGCTGAAGCTACAGGCTACAGTATTCTATGCTTTAATTGCAGTTGGACCACCCATCGCAATCAACGGATGCACCCTGTGATGATTTGGATCATGATAGAACTTCCGATGGTTTTTCATCGCTGGATTCATCGCGAGACAATTCTAGGGCACCTCCTGTACCTGCTCACAAGAATCGGTAGGAGGAGCTCCTTCCAGTGACCGTATGCACGAACGCCGGGAATATGCTCCCGGCCTCCCAGTGGGAAGTGAGAGAAACGGAGGGATCATACGAATGAGAGGCACGCAGATACAAGTTCTCCCATCCGGGCAGGCTCCCGCTGTTCGTGCGTACGGCCACAGTAGTTCAATAAATGCCTCCCTAACCGTAAGAATTTATCCCCAACTATGTCACAAGAGTCAAGCACAAACAATTTACTGTGTCATCTTTATTCGGACCGGGCAACATACTTACGTAGATTAAGGACTTACGTACTTACGCCTTTTGGTACTTATTTAGACGGATGCAGGCGTTTGGGTGACTGCGCTTTTCTTTTCTTCTACTTACATCCATTTTCATACGACACATGGGAATCCATTTGTTTCACAATAAGTTTCAAAAACAGGCCGTTATATCTCTACCAATAAGAATACATCAATTACAGTATGCTGACCGACAATAGACGAAGCCAACATTACGAAGATCGGCCAAAAGGGCAAACTGAAATAATTTCAAGACAACATATAGAGAAACCTACGGTAGTTTTTCTTTTCTTCTTGCAACGCACTGTGAACAGTGTGAACAATGTTGAGCGCTTTTCTCAACAAAAAAATGCCACATGTAAAGGTTTTATTGAAATGCACTGCTACAAGCTACAAGCAACCTGAAGCACTGAAAACACGTCGCGACTACCTACACTACGATTACATTAATACTCTCTTAGGTTAGGACTTAGGACAAATTTCACGACATCCTCTGGCCGTGTATTTATTGATTGTAGGTTTAGGTTTCCTCACATCTTCTTAGTTTTTCTTTTCCTTGTTTAGGCCAACAAGTCCCGTCCAGCATCTTTTCTCGATGCTTCGCTCATAAACCATGAACTACCCGGAGATCGCTCAGAATTTGTACGAATAGTGGCGCAACAACTACAAAACCTGGAAATCGCCAGTGAAGGGTGAGTTGTACGAAACATGCAACTCGTTTACTAGCTATTGCACCATAAAAACCCTGCAAGGATACTTCCACACATATATATGCCGGCTGTCCCATTTTGGCACAATCTGGCTCTAACCTGACCCGATTTTGGTGTGCCGCTGTGTAATGGGGCATAGAAAAGCTAAACTGAAATAAGAAGGCGCTTCGTATATTATATAGATTGACATTGACCGATGACATTTGCACGTTGCAATGAAGGAACAAGCGAAAATGTACGCAGGCAAAACTGCCAACCTAGAACTTCCGCGATATGTTTCGCAATCGTAATAAAGTTCTGTTATGTTAACGTTTCCTAATGATCTTGGTTTTCAGCGCCAATACGAAACATGCAGAAGAAAGTGCAGTTCCTAAGCCAAATCCTTATTCTGATTCTGTGACTTCAAATGTAGAGGAGGAGGGTCCTAACTTGCATACTGAGGATATCCCGCACGAATTTCCGCTCTATAATTCTTTCTATGCGGATGCGGAATGCGCGCCAGAGGAAGACTTCAGTCTTCAGAAGGTCGAGTGTGAAGGTTCTATGCAGGTCAATTCTGACGATAAAAGTACCCAACAAGACCTTGGGGACACCTTTGGGGACGCCTACCCCGAGGAAGAGAAACCCGATGTACATGAGACCGAGGCTCCGAGTTCGTCTGACAACTCAAAGACTGCAAAATCGGAGTTCGGTTTGGAAAAGAAGCACGTCTCGGACATAATCGGTCAGTCTTGGCAGAGCTATTATATTATTCTCCAACATTGTTTCTAAATTTGATTGGTAACCTGAAACTTGCTATGTTTTCCAAATGATAGTGGAGTAATGGTACCTCAAATACCTAAATTCTTTCAGCCGAGTTTACAAAACTAGCGATTGTGAAGGAGTCAAAGAGGGCCGATTCGAAACCTCGATGGCGCACGGAAAACGAGGATAATACAATTAATACACGACAAAGTCTAGCTGTCCAGCGACACGAACCAGGTTAGCCAAGTCCAGAAAAAACGGGTATTCCAAACCTATAAAATAAAAATTGTTTGACGTCTTCGCTAGGGCCGGGTTGTTGCAAAACTGATGTTTCTCTTGCGCAACTTTGGCCCTAGCCCGAAGACGCCGAGGATTTTGTCGTCTGGAACTCGTCGCCTGATGCTCAGGACATCTGCGTAACATGTCGTAAATCTTTCACACAATGTATTGAAAAACCATTAAAGGAGCACGCTTTTGTAGCGTAAAAGATTTATTATTATTATTGATGTATTAACTTCGTTTCTTCTTCAGATCATGCTAAAATGTTCAATCTCCACGACCGCCACAACGCCGTCAACTTTAGAAGTTGTGATGTGAGAGAGCCCAGAATGACGACATCGTATTATGCAAACGAACGACCCCACACGATTCATAGGCGAGTAGCATTCGTTGCCTTGGATTGGACAGTAATGTTTTCGGATAGCAGATTAATGTAGAGCAAAAAAGTCCTTGCTAATTGTAAGATAAAGAAAAGACCACTACAAGAAGAACTTCTTTAACTATGGAGAGAGAGAGGGAGAAATAGAGAGAGAAGAGTGAATGCAGACACAGAGGAGTAAAGAGAGAGAGAGAAGTATGGATAAAGAGTAATTCGACTACCATCGTTTCTTTAGAGAAATGGCTGGTGTCCGCCTGTCTGACTCGTCTTCCGGACTCGGAAGCGGAGAATCGGCCGCAAGTGATGCCTATTATAGAGGAGGAAGACAGCGATATAAAGGTTTTTTAATCCTGACTATAAATCACGGTACCGAACTCTCCCTGGTAGGGAACGTTCCCTCAGGGGCTCTCTCTCCCTCATTCCTCAAACCCATATTCACCAACGCCAGGGAATATCTCCCGTAGTTCTCCTGAGAGTCCCGACGACAGACGAAACTCGGTTGGTGCGCGACAAAAAAAGGGGTTCGCCCACATCTCACCGCGCATTTTGCCGCACTACTGGCGAACGTCTGGCGAAGAATAGGCGCGGCTAGATGTAGGCGAACTCCTCCTATTTCGCCGCTTACCATCAGTTTCGCGTTCGGCTGGGCTTGCACACACAAGAACTGAATTGTATTTCAGCCTGTACGCTCCAACGTCGTCAACCAGAAGAATCACGCGATATGTCTTATCGACATTCTTCGACGATGCCGTTCGTTATTTTTCATAAGCTCTTTTTGCTTCTTCCTTCTTTGTCATGTTGGGGGTCAAACAGGCAAAAAGAGGGAATTTAATTAAATAAGTTCTCAATTTCCAACTAAGCTACCCAAACACCATCCAGACTGAAACCGTACCCTAACACGAATTATGAAGAGGTTTTCATGAAGAATTATGAAGAGGTGAAAATTCCTACCAAATGTGATAAGACAAGTGGCCACAGACAGTAAGGTTTGCTATCAACTGTATTCCCATCCCTTCAGTCGTAAGCCCTCCTCCTCCACTACCATGAGGGTGTCCCTTCGTGAGATGGGCCGTGCCCCTCTAGTGGCCCACGTGCCCCACCATGTTCTACTCACAAGAAGACAGTTTAGAAGACTCTTCGGTATATCAGACAGTGCGGATGTGAGGTGAGCCTAGCGCTGATAATTGAAGACGAAAATATATGGAGTTAAGGATATGGAGAGACAAAGAGACACGGGAGTCTTGCCAAGTTCTTACAACGTCCAAGGTTCTATACCACAAGCATGAGAGAGAGAAGGGTTTATATGACCTTATAAAGAAAAATAAAGGAAATATCACTGTACTTACCATTCTGACATAAACCGATGTATAGCAAAACCAGCAATAGTACGGTACTTCGAGTTTATAACGATTTATACGTGCATGTCCAATGTCCATTCCAGGCTCTTATTCAAGTCTGACTGTGAGGATCGTACAGCTCCCTACCAATGGAATTTGATGGTCGATGACGATGAACTAGTGCCGATTCACAAGGGATCGATAACAGGACAAGTGAGGAGGATGCGAGCGGATATCGATTGATTTATGAATTCGATATATATTTAGCTATAACCCCGACCGATAATTATTGATTTATGACGGTCGATATGCTAATTTCCTAGTTTACTAATCCGGCGGCGGACCTCTAGAAAAATATGTATTGTTATTTTCAATAGCAAAATTTGAGCGCTTCTTCTTACAAATAAGAAAATGCTAACAATAAGTTCTCTCGGGGCGCTGCGGATTAACTTTATTATTATTTTATTTTGCTTCTCTTTTGTCTTTCATGTCTGAAAAATAATAAATTTATTGCTTTTACCATTTGAAAGTAAAGACGACGCGTCAGTTTCGGTAATTTTTAAATTTATGGTTAGGAACTTCCTTCCCTAACATTCAAAACGCACAAGGTTTCTCCCCCACCCCGTCAGACAGACAGAACCCCGGCGAGCTACAGTAGTCATACTCGCGCGTCATGGTGTTATGCATACCGTACGAAGAGAAACACAAATATTAATCAACTTTATCACAATCTGAAAAAGAAAGGCTGCAAACGCACACCGTAACGCAAATGAATATTCCATAAGAAATTACTACAAAGGGAAATTAAAACAATAACACTCTCAGAAACATGCAATTGAGATCGTGAAAGAATCAAGTCCATTATGATCATTATTGTTAAGTATAATTGTTTAATTTACCATACATGCTTGCGTGAAAATTAATTAAAAACGGCAGTTAGAACAAAAATAAAACTCAGGGTAACTACCAATAAAACTCAAGGTAACTAGCAAATTTTATTGTTGCCTTTTTTTAACGCAATAAAGTATATAAAGTTATGTTCACGTGACGGTTACTGTAACTAATCAAACCACTAAAATTGTTCGAGTTACTGCTCAATAAACAACTAATTATAAAAGTAGTGCAAGTACAGTGCGCTGCAATACGTACTTGTTTTGACACGAGTATTGCCCCAACCTGTCCATATTAGTTTACGTAAACTTCCTAAGTGTTATTTATGTAATTTGTGGATTGACTACATCACAGTGCAAAAGTCGCCCGAAAAGACTTCCGATCAATAATTGCTGATTTGAATAGAAGACGGATGCGGAGGCGGAGACTGTCGCTCCATCATTTGCATACGGTTCAGTGACCACCCACGACTGACCGCCTTCCTGCAAAGTCTTATATGGGTTTGGTTTGGGTCAGACGCACGAAAAACTATAGGTTCTGAATTTGTATTCGTTTAGTCCCATTAAGCTTGTTTCCCTGACAGGTAAGACTTGTATGTCATGGGCAGATCCACGAAAAACATTTTTAAATTATCTTCTGTAGCGTTTTTGTTTAGCTTAGTTTCCTTCGGGAACGTGAATATCGATTGAGCACTCTTTCCCGCAGAAGAAAATTCTACCAGCGTATTCCTACACGAAACAGATCTGCCAGGGGTAGGAATCGAACCCACGAGCATTCACTACACCTCATACCGCAAACGCGCATTGTACCTCTGCGCCACCTATCGCTTTTCTCAACAATTAAGGTTCCTCTACCTGTATTCTAACCCTCAACACCTGTGAGGGACTTCGCCTTTGCTTGTCTGCAGGATCCATTACATGGAAGAATGCACTGTGAAACACAGGAAGAGCGCTCACCCAAATCTAAAGAAAATAGAACTACGAACTCTCATTAACTCACTCGAAGAAAATACACGGCTTATTGAAATTAGCTGAAACACTACGAAATTACATTTTTTTAAAAGGCAGGGTTGTTTTACCTAATACCTATTATCGATTAGCCGATGGCTATTGTAAACAAGACAGTAATATGGTTTGATTTAATGATTCTCTAAGCAAACTGATTCCCGGGGAGAATAAGCTTTCCCAAGGTGGCTCCCAATTGGGTATCAGGGATTGCCATGGGGGAGAATATCCATAATCTGGTTATGAAGCCCAACTTAATTTCACAGCATTCTAACCTCTCCACTCTGCTCATCCACATGTAGTCCCAACGGCGAAGTTAGCAAAGATATCTCAATTTTCGGTGTGAGACTCAGATCGGCCGAGAGCGTGTACACCTTGATCGACTGCAATAATAAGTGTTTGAAAACATATAACTATAAAACTGTAAAAAACGGAAGATCACGGCATGCTGGCTTCAGTACAGTTGCCAATTATTAATACATAGCATACTCATGGAATAATTATATAATTATTAGAAAGATTACATAATGGACCGATACAGTATACCTCATTGTAAAGTAGCTCGGGTGCTCAAAACCAAGCACAGAAACACCTTATCGTATAGTTGTTAATCACAAAAGTTACGCATAGTCTATATCAATTCCCAGAGGCTCAAGTAAAAACCTACTTCTGAGAGTATCGACCCCACATACAGTAGATTCTTCGATGTATCGATTGCGAGTGCAGATGGGGATGATATTCCACTCAGACAACTGAGCACCTGTTTACCGTCGAAGAGATACACCGAACCCAGGCTCACCTAAACGAGCAATAAAGAACTGAATTCGTTTCATCGATTAGTGTAACAGGAATACTTTGTAAATGTATCTGTAATGTGCTGGTTTCCACACGAAACAATTTCGCAGCCCTAGTTCAGTGACTCACACTCATATGCTTTGAGCACTCAGAACTCAGAGAACGTGTTCACACACAATTATTCAACTACTTGTAATAGACGGCTAACTCTGGGGAATTCCTTTTGGGTTTCTTAATGTGCCAATTCGTGGCACAACATCCTAGACGCACTCTCACGCACACATATTCTTTTTAAGTATAAACAAACTTGGAGTAACTTGGAGATAATTACCTGCAGTGCAATCTCCACTCCTCTCATCCACTTATTCTCAAAGAAGGCAGTATTCGTGACAAAGAAGCGATCAGCCCCAACGGCTAGAATATCGTGGAGACTAAAAAGAATTGAATAAAGTGAAGAAGACAATCGAAATTCGCCTCCACATAAGAGGTTAAGGTTAAAGGTGTAAAATCGTGAAACTACTGCAATATTCTGACAATTCGGAATAACTTTTTACAACATGTTTGTGTGTCACATCTTGATGCGTAATACACGAAACGGATCAAGGAACTGTACTCTCTACTTCTTAAAGGGTGAGGTCCACCAGAAAACAAAAAAGTTATTAGTTTTATTAGATTTTCCGTGTCTATATCTACCAGAATAACTAAAACAAATTTGGCGGAAAATTATTTCCAACGAAATATGGAGCAAAAAATAGCCCTCCAGTACCATTATTTCGATAGGCGTCGATGTGGTGTGGTGCATGATAAACCGCGCTCTCGCTACCGTTGTTTGGGGACAATGAAAGGGCGGAATTATGGCTGTGCGTTTGTTGCTTTTTTAAAACCATGCGTTTTATTTTTTTGCCAAGCTAAACAAAGCACAATTAATCCCGTCTTCGTCATTTGTATTGCGTTGTAGTTATTTTAGAACATATTTTTTGTTTGTAATTTTTTTCGAAAATTTTTCAAAAAAATTTTTCTTCTCAACCAACATGTAAAAGGATACCAGGCTACAGTAATCCGAGGTACTCAAGCTGGACCATTTTTTGCTCATATTTCGTTGGAAATAATGTTCTGTCAAATTTGTTTTAGTTATTCTGGTAGATACAGACACGGGGAATCTAATAAAAATAATAACTTTTTTGTTTTCTGAGGTGGACCTCACCCTTTAACTAACTAGCATGAAAGGTGTAAAATCGTGAAAGGTTAAAGGTGTAAAATCGTGAAACTACTGCAATATTCTGACAATTCGGAATAACTTTTTACAACATGTTTGTGTGTCACATCTTGATGCGTAATACACGAAACGGATCAAGGAACTGTACTCTCTACTTCTTAACTAACTAGCATGAAAGGTGTAAAATCGTGAAAGGTTAAAGGTGTAAAATCGTGAAACTACTGCAATATTCTGACAATTCGGAATAACTTTTTACAACATGTTTGTGTGTCACATCTTGATGCGTAATACACGAAACGGATCAAGGAACTGTACTCTCTACTTCTTAACTAACTAGCATGAAACATTGCGTTTTCAATAAACTACAAATGAAGTCATTGTAATACTTGTTATAATTGTTTTACTTATTATAATAATTAGTTTAAAAACAAGGTTTCAGGCTAGTAACTTAAGACTTAGTAGGCGCTGGTTGGACGGTATATCATAAACTAACTTTGTAAATCGTGAATCGCAAACACTCCTTCGGTGAGTGGCCGAGTTTTCCTCCTTATTGTACGAGAAAATCTCCACACAATTGGGTGAAACGGCCCGGTTGACCACATAAAGAGACATTCTGCCTTTACTCACGTACGAACTGATGCCCAGTGGGGCGAAGTGTTTCTGAAATAGAGCAAACGATCGTGAAAGCAAGCAGCGTACTACCGGCACACGAAAAAAAAATGGTTGCGCTCGCTGCATTCACGCAACTTTCAGTTACCCTTCATTACTGTTCACAGATCGCTCAAAAATGTGCCAAATATGGCCGGAATGTGTGGGCGACCAATTAATAAAGTTTTCCGATGCCTTACCTATAACTAACTAAGAATTTGGGTCACCCTCCAGCCTCAGAAAACCATAGAAATTCACTTGGTCTAAATCATACTTCACAAAATAACCGTATACAAACAGTAGATAGTGTACATTAACTATTAACTGGAAAATATCAACAAGTAATGGCTATTCTTAAAAGAAAGATGACAACTCAGATTCTACATTTCTTCCCACTCTTACCGCGTCAAAGTTCTTCAACGTCACTTTCTTTGCGAAATACTTATTTGCCGCCGAATCAGCCAATGAATAAGTGAAGATACCCGAGACGACGTTTGCGAGTCCTGAACATGAACAGGCTGTCAACGGATTACTGGAGGACGGATGTCTTACTCAGACACCACAAAGTATGACAATGGGCGTCTAAATGGCATTGATCACTACTCACTTCTACTACGACTGCGCCACTCCACCAAGAATCTACAGACGATTCTGGATCATCATCATAATGTTAGTTAGCTAACCAATTCAATCATCACTGCATCATTTCAACCACTAAAGGTTTATGATTCCAGATTAGTGCGGAGTACGGTAGTGGCAGCAAAATCAAATAACTTTCTCCTAATGAAAACTAATAAGTGAATCACTAACTAACGACTTACCGTAATAGTTTCCTAATCCAGATGTGATGAAAACAAGATTCTCGTGCGGAATAAACTCGATACCGGCTGAGCCATTCCCTGAAACCGAGAAGAATGCGCATGAGTAATGAAAAAAGAAGGAAATAAGTTTAATATTCCTCATAAGGAAGTAGTTCACTAGTTTCGATTTACGTACTACATAACGAAACTATAGTTCGAAAAAGTAAACAAGCTGCTTTAGCCGGAGCTTGTTGGAGCTGGTGCTAAACTCGTCTACTAAAACACAAATGTTTCAGAGTAAAAGTAAAGCAAGAGGTAGTTTCCAATTATGTTCGAAGGAAAATGGCACACGTGATCCTAATGATAAGGAAAATAATGATCAGACGTACCAACTTCCCTAATAATACGACACGGCCCCGGTGTATGGTTATAAACCCTCTTATTCAAATCCAGCATCAACCTAAAACAAAATCACCATAGATAAAACAAACCTACTCATTGAAAAGTTATGTTTTTCTATACAATGCAAAAAACTACAGTAGTTAATTACTATTATAGATACTAGAAATACCAAAAAAGAGGCGAGTCCGGAAGTGAAATAACTAACCCTATGATTTTAGTAATATAAAGGAAGAAAAAGTTCGAAGAAAGTAAACAATACGGAGAAAATACGGTCACTGTAGATGGTGTTAGGTTAGTCCATCAAGGATGTTACTTAACGAACAATTAACCCTTATGGTTAGTTATGCAATACGGTTGTCATTAACACAATACGGTTGTCATAAAAAAATACATGCGAGTTGTTCATTGCATAACACATAGCAACTAGCAGCATAACCGTTCTATCTAAGCCTGAGCTTTAGTTAACTACAGTATAATTCTATGAAAAATAAGAAGAACTCACATAAACCGTAGAATAGCGCTGCACGATATCGCAAGAAGTACCCATATCAATATTCGATGAAAAAACGCCGAACACGACGTAGGAACCCTAAACAGAATAATCAAGTAAACATAACATCATTAGCAGTTACTACTCATAAAATGGAATCTGTATTAATCAAAAAACAACCGTCTTGTCTCAGAAACACAAAAACAAAATAAAAATGGTAATAATGAAAGAAAACGTACCCAACAATAGCCATCTCCTAGAGCTTCCTTGTGGCTTCAGAGCAGTGGGCCCTTAGCTCGGGTCCATGACTACACCCTTAACAATGCAGAGAATATGGGCTTCATTGGGTCCTCTCTCTACCACAGATCGATGGTCAAAGCAAGGGCCACCAGCTGTTCACCCATTATACATGGAGGCCCGGTGGTGAAAGTGTGAAAGCTAAGCACTCTATAAAGAAACAACATTAATCATTGCCCTCTACAAGCTATAGTATTCACGAAACCAGAACAATTACCGTAATTCATATATATGAACATTAAAAAATCCCTTTACAAACTCTCAACTAATGTAAGCCTCACAGACAAATGGCATTGTAAAATACTAAAATACATCAGTAAATAAAATAAACACATAAGATAGCCATAGTTGCACATTAAACAACTTATCTAATTCACAATTAAAACAAGCAACTGAGCAACAAAAGTTTATCGTAAAAAGTTACAAATTCCATGCAAAACGCTACAAATAAGCATGACAACGCGCGAACATAAGGGACTCCTCAATGAGAACAAAACAAATGCTAAGAATGAGAAATAGATATAGCAAACACAAAAAGGTATTTTAATTAATTTCATATAGCCTGTGTATTCAACAAGAAAAGATCTTGGGGAGAAGCACTGGCCAGGGAAAATGCCCTACTACCCAGGGAAAATGTTGGTGATCACCCTAAAGATACTCTAATTGGAAAGTAGACTGTATGAAAACCCGCTGAGCCGAACTGAAAACAAACAAATATTGACTGAGGGAAGGCAATTATCATATGTATGTAATACACTACCACAACTACATACATTCCATTCCATTCCATCTATTACTATCTCCTAGCCATCTATACTAATTACCTAATTATTAAATAATTATTCTATAAAAACAGCAACAATCGATAACTTAAATCATGTAAACAAGGAAATACATCAGACAACATAACGCCGAACAAAACAATTAAAAGATAAAGGTAAAATAAGACGTATAAAAATATGAAGTCAAAACAAATGAATATTGAAAATAATTGTTTCACACCTATAAATGGAAGCGCGCGCGTAATCTATAGTACAAATCAACTAGCAATCAGTACCTAAAGGTCACTAAAGGGAAAGGCTTCGATACCACACCCAAATAAACAAAATTAACAAATTACTGCCAGACAACCTTACTACAACTACAATACAATGCCAAGCGGCAGGTTCACACTTAACCTTTAAACAATGCAAGTAATACATAAGTTTAGTGGTAAAACATTTTCGAACAACAGTTCTCCTATTGCAGATTGCTACTTCAACAACTCTCTAAGTGTTGACTGGTTACTTGGATCCAAATTCTGTTTATACGAACCCGTATTGATCCTCTTCAGTGGCAGAAGTCGAGTGCATAAACGAGTGGCTTCTGGATGCTCACGCGGGTTCCACAGTCGTTGCAAAAGGACTCTGAATCGAGACATAATCAGAAATCGAGACATAACATAACCCTTACATAAAAAAGCTGGAGCTGGAGCCCATTTCACAATTAAGGTAAAACATAAATTCTAGGTTGTACTACTGTAAGTGCAAGTTAACTATCGGAGTTGGAAGTTCTACAACTCCATAGTTAGAAGTTAGAAGTATGACAATTCATACCTGCATTTGAACATAATGCATTCCGTTGACTAATATGCGTTTCACAACCAGACCAGACTATACCTCATCACCCACGCCATAGGCAGAATGCTAACTCAAAGCCAAGCTCACCCTTCACAATTCCTTGGTACCGATGGTGAATTCATAAAGGGAACGGGCGTCGACCGCGCACTCGAATCTGTCGCACCATCAGAAGTAGACGCATTCAACAATTCAACCAATTTATCATTGTTATCTGAAAAAGAATGAGTATGGTTTACTCGGGTACCCTGTGCCCTTGCACTACCCACCCCAACACGTATACGACTTGTTGATTATTTGTGTACCAGCCGGACGAAGAGCCCTAACGGGCTCTTCTCCGACTTTCTCCCTATTGTTTCCCTAGTTAAGAAAATATATTTCTGGAAAAATAAACAGAATTTTCGCTATTCCTACGTTTCTCTCTAATTCTGCTATTGAAAGTGCCCTTATGTAGAGCAGACAGATACGCTAATTATAAGGCAGCATAGCTCAACAGGTAGAGCGCTCGGCCGTGAAGCAAGAGTTAGGTGTGTTCACGGTGGGTTTTTGTATGTTCACTGCGTTCAAATCTTTATGAATGGGCTTTGCTGCGTTCACACTTCAAACAAAAAAGTAAACTCTTCTCCTTTATATAATAAGATACTCCATACATTCATAACCAAGAAAAACCAACCTGCATGACATGTACTGGTCATAGTACTAGTCGGAGGAGGAGGAGGTGCAAACGGAAGTGTACGGTACGGATCCGCATATGGAACAGAAGCAGACGAGGTCGTAGGTGCAGGGGGTACATTTGCATACGGGGAGAATCCTTGTTTCCCAGAGGTGTCCGCAACATCGGGTGGTGCTGACCACCAAAACGGGGACGACAACCCGGACCCGGACACCCTGTCTACCCGCGGACGGGGCATAACAGACGGATTGGGGAACATCGTCGAGAAGGGGACCAGGTACGGCAGCGGATCACCTAAATCAAAACTAAAGTGCATCTCACCGAATCCTCGTAAAAGCTCCAGGACGGAGAAAGATGATTAACCGAAATTAACCCAACTGCTCAATGTAGGGGTCTAAATCAAAAACTAAAAGCAAACAGCTTCATTCACTGGCTAGAACAGACCAATCAAATATATATACAGGCTTCACAATAATGAATGAGAACTCACCAGCCGACGGTGTTTTATTTTGATGTGATTTGAATTAAGTTTTTAGTTTTTAGTTAGCCAATCTTTTACTTACGAGTTACGAGTCATGACATGAGTCTCATCGAAAGTTATAAGTTGGTGCCTACCGTTTCTAGCTAGCATTGATGATGAATACTGCATGTGCACATTCTTAAAAGCACACGACATGAAACAATGATCGAACGATCGTAAACGCTAAAACATCGAGGCTTACCACTGTTGGGTTGTTTTGTCGCAGGATTTTCCGAAGTATTCAAAGTTTCAGAAAGCGGTGTCGAATCGGGCTTATGATCGTCAGCAAGAGATCGTTTCCGCTTTCCGCCAGTCGAATTTCGGGACTTTGATGGCTTTGTGTCAAATAGATTCTGAAGAAAAAACACTTACTCATCAAAGTTTACAAATTTAAAAATAGGCGAGCATATGTGAAAACCTCTAACATCTACAAGTGCGAACCAAAACACAAAAACTGCTGGAAAAAACACCCACCCTCGTGCTTGATGACTTATTATTCACCACCGATCCTTCAGTGTAGTTAGCTGAGGCAGTGGCTGAGGATAAATCGCCATCTATAAATGAGTATTGGAAATCACATATCACAACACTCACAATACAACATGTCAAAACACACATGCATAAAAAAATTGGAATTAAAAGTGTTTAGGACTGGCCCACGAGCACGAGAAAAAAGTTTTCCTCAATTTACCTGCACAGAACGTCCGGAATTTCAGAAATATACGAAACCGCATTTCTTTACACCTGGAACTCGCAAGATATTCCACGGCAAAACAGTTCGGCCAGGTACAGAAGTCAGTAGTCAGAAAGGTTAAAATACGTTTTTACGGTTTATAACCATCCATTAGCATTCCTTCTCTACATACTAATTGTTAGACGAACGAAGAACATTCCTGCCATTATAACAAAGAGTTTACTAAAAGAGAAAAAATTGAGTCTGATAGTCTGACTACGGTACCTGGCCGAACAGTTTGCCGAGGAAGAGGAATAACTTTGCGAGTTCCAGGCATAAAGAAATGCGGTTTTCACAGTAATATTTCTGAAATTCCGGACAATCTGTGCAAGCAAAGTGAGGAACACTTTTTTTCTCGTGTGCCTGTCCCTTTAAAACATAAAAAAACGAATAAAATCACACTCTATCACTCTAGTTTCCATAAGCCATTACGAATAAAGAGAACGGTACATAGCTGGAACTGGAATCCTTGTAATTAGACTATTAGAGTAGACGTACGTAGAATACACAGGGATTTAGCGTACATAGAATATATAGGGAGAGGAGAAAGAGAGAATAACGGAAACTACAATACTAAGAACCAACCCCTTGGAACCACCGACGGTCTGGCACTGACACTATCATCCACGTGACACGTGACGGCTGCCACTGTCACACGTGATGACGTCAGAGCTGCTACTTCCAAATCTTCGACTGTATTATAATTTGTGTCTTTTGGAGTGGAATGGCAACTGGACTCACGTTCGCACGCCTGAAAATAGATTTCTTTACTCTTATTGTTTTGTTGTTGAATTACATAAACACTTATAAAACACACAACAATAAGTAATAAGGATTGAAGAAATCACGCGTTGAAGACACCTACGCGGTATGGAACATATAACTGTGACACTGAAAAAAGCTACTACCAACAGTCAATCCCCATAGCATTATCACTTAAAAACTAAGCAAACAAAAGGCTAAAAAAACTAACCTCCGTGGTTACTGTTTTTTCAACGTGCAATTCACCGTTAACTCTATTCAATGGAAGTAGGAAGTCAGTCATGACACACTCTTCTGCGGCCACACTAAACATCGAAATGAAAACGGTAAGCAATTGATCAAATGTTCACCCATCATCTTACACACGCATTACTTACACAAAAGACTATAGAGCAAATACATATAATAGATTTCAACCCCAACAAAGCTGCAGATAAACTATATCAACACAGATTTTTAGACAAAAAAACACGTAGCACATGCCAATTCATAGTTTCTCTTCTTCAGAGCTTCAAGAAACGCATAATAAATATTCAATAAGTCAAAATTGCACAAGTATATAAAATAATACGGGTAGATGTAGATAATCTACATACATATATACAAATAAATAAATTCAAAAATACCTGGTCATATGTGCCTCATCATGGTCCATTTCAGTAGCAATCTCTGTTTCCTCCGCTTCAATGCTTTCCTCTACGTACTGAGACGTATTCTAGAAAGCTCAGTATTCACCATTTATATTCAGAAAGGCATACAAATCCAGACCGTATTTTCTTTTAGTTTCTGGTTTTTCTATTCTACAAAATACTAGGTAACACGAAATTAGCGGAAGCTGGAATAATACAGCCACACACTTGAAGGAAATAGTATTTTAAAACATCTTTAATAACTGTTACATATTGTGAAAAGGGCAGGACTAGAGAAAACAATAATGGTAAAGGGCACCATAGAAAGATAAATAAAATGCAAAGGTTATGTAATTACACGACACCCCGTTTAAATCAAACATAAAATAAACCAACCTCACCCAACCCATCATCGTCATTAACCGAGTCCTCAGGAATCAAGTCAGTGTAAATGTCTTCATAAGAGAGGGCATGTCCATCATATCGTGACTAGAAAGAATAGAATTGCTCAAATGGCAAATCCGACTAATGATGTAATGATAAAGACTAAATAAGAAAGTCGCGTAGCTTTTAAATTATCTTCGATTTCTACATAACACCTATTGAAATACAATACCCGGGTGCCTACAGCTCCCTCGTTCACATAGGTGTCACGTACCAATAACCAAGTGAAACTAGAGGGAAGAAAAATCAAACAAGTCCAGCTAGCACTAGTGCCAAGCGAAATTCTAATCAAGGAGGAGAATAGAATAGAGAAAATACCTTAATCAACTTACAAGCCGTTCTCGAAGGTAGAGATAGTCTATCTTCTTGTACACTTGATCCGGTTCCATGCCCGGTCGATCCAGAAACCGTTCTTCGGGAAGCAACTGCAGAAGTTGGTTTGCCGCATCACAAAGTAAATTCAAATCATCACTGTTACAGCCATCTAGAAACAAACACGCTGTTTACAATATGACTACTTAGAGAATCACTTCACCTTAGTGACCGTACGCACAAACACTCGGAGCCGTTGGGTTGAGAGAATATGTCTCTCGCTCATTCGCATGGGGAGGTTGTGAGCATGCTCCCAGCGTTTGTGCATACAGTCACATGACTTCAGGAGACGTACAATCAAAGCTCAAGTGAACAGGCCAAGCGCGAACAACGAAAACACTCACCTGCTGGAAATCGTGAGAGTACGGAATTGAACTGCTTGATCGTCCGATGAATGAGACTTCGCAACTGCAATACTTCTGCCACTGCCCCGACCATACGTTCAAAGGTGAACACGAGAAATGGCATTCCAGCATCGCCCTGCAAACAATAGTATCCACAAAGAAAAACACGACTGGAGTTGCAGACCGGTCAACGACCATGTGGGAACCAGTTGACGACAGGTTTCGGGAAAACTTGGGCACGACGAAATCACCAAGTGCCAAGTGGTCACAATCCGTTTTCTATGTCAGTCAGAACTCTTCAACGAAGACAGATGACAGAGATAGATCAAACAAGATACCAACAAAAAAGTGGCAAAAGTGAAACAGAAACCAAAACATATTAAGTAACTAACCAATAGGAAAGCAATGGAATCAAACTTTCTACTCACGATTTTCATGTGCGGCAGAGCATCCTGTCCCTCAACATCCAAATGGACGGCGTCCAGTCCAGAACAGTCCGCAGTCATCAATAATATGCATACGAATGAACACAGCAAGTCAGGTGTTTCCTACAATGACGCAAAAACCAAATAATTCGAAAATAACCACGCCCCCCGTTACGCGCAAAATTGGGCGGAGCCCAAAATTATTATTACGGTATATGCGCGAGATTTTGAGACATACAGTACCGATATTAAACATCGGTATCGAAATCTTCCTTGTTATAGTAGGAATAGGAAGCCTAATCACAATACGTACAAATCATGAAGCGACGCCACCAAAGCTACTCCATTGAACCGACCCCGCACTTTCAAATTTGTAATAAAAACGAACTTCAAATATCACTGGAAGAGTGTCAAACTTCAAAATGCAAGAAACAATCTGTTAACAAAAGATTTATTCTTCCACAAAAGCAACATTACATAGGGAAACACCATGGGGTTTCACAACAATGTAAACTCAATTCTTCAGATGTTATACTCTAATCCCAAAACTCCAACAAGAGTCAATATATTCGGAAAGAAAAACGAATCGAAATACTAAAGAAGCATCAAAAGAACAAAGAACACTCAAATCTTCGGGAATCTACTAAACGACAAATGCTTCTCTAGTACTTTGACGACACCTTTGAAAGAAGTCCTTACGGAAATAGAGGCGAAAAACATTCATATGGAATGTGAAATTTAAAGACAATGGATTAAAAATATAATCACCTAAACTAATCAAATTTTTTTTTGGATTTTTCGTATTTCAAATCAATGCAATTTCATAAAGAAGAACTCCAAATCACTGGGTTATAATTTTAAGTTTTAGATAAAAAAATAAAGTAAAAAGGAGTGTCACCTCGTCAGCGAGGAAAATATAAAAAAGGGGAAAATCAGTTATTATCTGATCAAAATCCACTATAACCAACAAACCAACCATACATATCTTTACGAGTGAGACAACCAAAAACAATGCTAGTC
>JAANDG010000796.1:0-57271 GCA_036852015.1 Pelodera strongyloides | reverse complement strand
TTCTCCGGCAAACAGTTCTCTATTTTCTTCGGCAAACAGTTCGGCAATTTTAATAGGACAATAAGAATAACAACAAGGCAGGACAATTACACGTTTTCATTTCGGGATCGATCGATCCACCACTTTATCACCTAATATCTTCGTGAGTATTGAAATATAACACTACTTTTTGTATTCCAAATTTTTATTATCCCTTAGAAAATAAAGAAACAGAAAAACAGACACAATTTGAGGTGAGCCGATCCCTTTAAAACTTGTATGCAAATGACCATAAATTAGAATATAAAAAATCAAGCTAAATTCGAGTAAATCAGCAAAATATGTAAGAATTGTCCACGATGCGTGTCAAAAAACAGCCTGTATTTCGCTTAAACTATTGTGTCTATTTTCACGTTCTACTTTTAACATTTCAAACTTCTGATACCTTTCCGTAGATGGCTTGTTATGTCGTTTTTTTTTACATTTTATTAGATTTATGTTTTTATACACAAAAACTAGGGCTACTTCGAAAGCCACCATAATATTACATCGCACGACGTTCGATCAGAAATTGTTCGTACCGTACCCTCTGCACTCGTACTCGTACCCTCTGCACTCGTACCCTCTGCACTCGTACCCTCTGCACTCGTACCCTCTGCACTCGTACCCTCTGCACTCGTACCCTCTGCACTCGTACCCTCTGCACTCGCACTCGTACCCTCTGCACACACTCGTACCCTCTGCACACTCGTACCCTCTGCACTCGTACCCTCTGCACTCGTACCCTCTGCACTCGTACCCTCTGCACTCGTACCCTCTGCCTCTTCACTCGTACCCTCTGCACTCGTACCCTCTGCACCCTCTGCACTCGTACCCTCTGCACTCGTACCCTCTGCACTCGTACCCTCTGCACTCGTACCCTCTGCACTCGTACCCGTACCCTGCACTCGTGCACTCGTACCCTCTGCACTCCTCTGCACTCGTACCCTCTGCACTGCACTCGTACCCTCTGCACTCGTACCCTCTGCACTCGTACCCTCTGCACTCGTACCCTCTGCACTCGTACCCTCTGCACTCGTACCCTCTGCACTCGTACCCTCTGCACTCGTACCCTCTGCTCTCGTGCCCTCTGCACTCGTGCCCTCTGCTCTCGTACCCTCTGCACTCGTACCCTCTGCACTCGTACCCTCTGCACTCGTACCCTCTGCACTCGTACCCTCTGCACTCGTACCCTCTGCACTCGTACCCTCTGCACTCGTACCCTCTGCACACTCGTACCCTCTGCACCCTCTGCACTCGTACCCTCTGCACACACTCGTACCCTCTGCACACACTCGTACCCTCTGCACACACTCGTACCCTCTGCACACTCGTACCCTCTGCACTCGTACCCTCTGCACTCGTACCCTCTGCACTCGTACCCTCTGCACTCTTACCCTCTGCACTCGTACCCTCTGCACTCGTACCCTCTGCACTCGTACCCTCTGCACTCGTACCCTCTGCACACACTCGTACCCTCTGCACACACTCGTACCCTCTGCACACACTCGTACCCTCTGCACCCTCTGCACTCGTACCCTCTGCACTCGTACCCTCTGCACTCGTACCCTCTGCACTGCACTCGTACCCTCTGCACTCGTTACCCTCTGCACTCGTACCCTCTGCACTCTGCACTCGTACCCTCTGCCTCACACTCGTACCCTCTGCACACACTCGTACCCTCTGCACTCGTACCATCTGCACTCGTACCCTCTGCACTCGTACCCTCTGCACTCACACTCGTACCCTCTGCACTCGTACTGCACTCGTACCCTCTGCACACACTCGTACCCTCTGCACTCGTACCCTCTGCACTCGCACTCGTACCCTCTGCACTCGTACCCTCTGCACTCGTACCCTCTGCACACACTCGTACCCTCTGCACACACTCGTACCCTCTGCACGTACCCTCTGCACTCGTACCCTCTGCACTCGTACCCTCTGCCTCTGCACTCGTACCCTCTGCACGTACCCTCTGCACTCGTACCCTCTGCACTCGTACCCTCTGCACTCGTACCCTCTGCACTCGTACCCTCTGCACCCTCTGCACTCGTACCCTCTGCACTCGTACCCTATGCACTCGTACCCTCTGCAACTCGTACCCTCTGCACTCGCACTCGTACCCTCTGCACTCGTACCCTCTGCACTCGTACCCTCTGCACTCGCACTCGTACCCTCTGCACTCGTACCCTCTGCACTCGTACCCTCTGCACTCGTACCCTCTGCAACTTCTCAACAACAACCTTTGACCCCGCAGACAATTGTACAACCCCGTATTGTCAATAATTGCCAAATATCCCCGATTTCCCCACAATTGCCACAGGCTAATGAGGCTCTCGTTGAACATAAACAATTGCCTATATCGAATGTTCTAGTTGTGAGCGACCCAAATGTAAATCATGTGGCTATGGAAAATTCTGTTGATTGGCAATGGTAGCAAAGATGGAAAGAGAACGCTTTGGCTATTGAATTATAATATTTAATATAAATAAAAATAAATAAATATTACAATTTTCTTTTGTAGCTATTACTATCGGTCCCTTGTTAGTATATTGGTGTCTTTATCGCATCGAAATCTTAGGGTACCTTTTGGTTTGTTATGCTCTGCTGCATTCCAATAAAGATATTATTATTATTAAAACAAAATAAAACGAAAATGACGCACCGCTTCCACTGCCACGACGCGCGCTAAGATCCCGCTAACTCCTGTGGCTCCGGCCGCGCCAGCGGATGCGCACATTTTGAAGAAGGGTGCCTCGGTGAAACTCTGGAAGGGTAACAAGTAAAAGCTGTGATCCTAACGCAAAATATCCACATAATATATTCGTACTCTAGTCTAAAGAGTCTAAAGCACCGTTTGCCCCTTATGTATGGCTTGTGTTTTTATTATCTGCATAGTATTTAAGGCATAGTGTTGGAAAAAATCAGACAAAAAGCGGGCCGAAGCACCACAGTTAGTCATAGAAAAACAAATGTTGTAGTGCCCGCGAGATATGCGGCCGATTAATTAGTGGAATAACGATCGTCGAGTCATTGTCAACATGGACATAATAATGGAAAATTACTAGGGTTATTGGTTCAAGAACACTATTTTTGTCATCATTTTACTCGCTGAAGCCGCATTTCATGCAAATCATTTTTTCCAACACTATGCTTTACGTATTATGCAGATAATTAAAACACAAAATCTACATAAGGGACAAAACGGTGACCGCGTCCCTGTACTTTCAACAACGTACAAAACCATTTCTTTCAGCATCACGTTCCACTTGCTCGACTTGTTTTAGCACGTCTCCGAGGAGTTGTTCGTCTCTCCTGATCATATCCTCCACTTGTTTCCACTTGTTCTAAAGGGAAGGGACATAACTTTTCCTCTGGTATATGCTAATACACTCGGGCTCTACCGGACCTGCCGAGAGTCCAGAGAAGAGACGGCGCCAAGTGCGCGGCGAACCCTGACCGAAAAAAAAAACCTTTTTTCGTCACGCACTAGCCGAGTTTCGTCATTGAAACGGGATCGAATTTCAATCTATAACACACCTTTGAAATCACAGCTTTCACGACGTCCGTCGTGGTATTTGAGACAGCGGCAGTGAATCCGACGATAACCCCTAAACAAACAACTCGAAGTAGACTCTGAGTCACGGAATGGTCACCGAACGGTCGCTGACCAGTCACCGAATGGTTTTCATGAGACAGTTTTCTTTGAAATTAAGTTTCTTAGGCATTCTTCTTCGAAAACATTCGAAATTTCTTAGGCATTCGAAAACTATTCTTAGGCATGCCGTAGTATACATTTATGTTATTTATGTTATTATAATTCACTCTTGTGTGGTTATTTTATTGCTTTGTTTCCTGAGGTAATGCACGAAAATTCAAAAATCTTAACTACGGCGGAACACTCAATCTTATTGGCAATTGATTTGTAGCAAGGTGTTACTTTTTCTTATAAACGAATCTCAAGCAATCGTTGCATGTGGCTTAATTTGCCAACCTTCTCATCATCATTTTATATGATGCACACTTATATATTTTATATAATGTGTCAATAAATTATTATTATTATTAAGTTTCATTTAGCTCGAGGAAGACAATGAGTCATACTCCGCTAGGCATATTCATGAGCACAATCGCTTATTGTTAGATAAGAGAAGATAGATAAATTAGCTGCGACAGGAAAATGTTGCTATAGAAAAAGAGAGCTAGAGAAAGAAATCACGCTCCGACTTTGTCGCTTTAAAGCGAAATACCGGCCGGTTTTTGAAACACATCCAGTACACCAGAATTCCTATGCAACCTAAGCAAATGAACATAAATTAGAATAAAAAATCGAGCTAAATTCGAGCAAATTAGCATAAATACGCACGAATTCAGTTCTCCACGGTGCGTTTCAGAAATCGGCCGGTATTTCGCTTTACCTTAACTTACCGCCAATTGCTAGCGGGGGGAACGCGATGATGCCTACTATGGTGGCGATACCGCCCACAATTCCCACAGAGCTGCCCACCGTGGTTGAGATATTGCAGTTGTGCTGCACTTCGTCCAACTGAAAGGGCCCAGGTCACTTGGGTTTATTTATTATTTATTTACCAGACGGCATTGCCGCCGCCTTAGGCGACCAAATGCTATACAGAAGTGCTACGTAAAAACCAAATCATACGACTTAAATCCTTTCTCCTTTAGATTTTTGCGCAATAGCGCATCTAGACCTCAAGCGCGCAGCGCGGACATGCAAATCCGCGTCAGCGGGAAAATATTGGAAATTTGCTTTGAAAAACTCGAGACAGAAACAAGCCCCGCCCTCTTTTCTGCGTCTTCGCTTTTCCCATGTCAAAAAGCCATCTCTTTCCCGCGGACGCGGATTCGCATGTCCGCGCTGCGCGCCTGAGAACGCAGGCCTTGCAGCCTCACGGTGCTCTATATCTCACCTCGTCAGCGAGGTTCCTCATTTGTCTCACGATCGATTCTTGATTCTGAGCCCAACTTGCCAGGAGTTCGCCCAACAATCGAAGTCCGTTCTCAAAAAAAAATACTGCAGACTCGCCAACACGTGCTTTCTTTTATTCTGTCTAATTGTTTGAAGGGAATGTCAAGCCGGTTTTGCATGTTGAGCTCAAAAAAAGCTTGCGCTTTGAAGTTTAGTGAAAATAAAAGTAAACAAAAATTCGGAGAAAAGAAGAAAAAGAATTTCAAACATTATTATTAGTGCTCTAGTGCATGTTTTATTTTTACTTCCACGTCCATCTTCTAAAAGCACTTCTTTCTAGTGCCGGAAATTTCCCCACCCTATCAGCTACACAGGAAAACGACATGATTGCCGAAACCACAGAAAACGATCGCTGGCCCCACACCAAATGCTTTTTTTACCGAAAAAAAACCATAAGGTAAGTTCGGGAGTGGTCAGTGACCATTTGGTGACCAGTTGATGACGGCCTTAGCTGAAACTTGGTCACGAATTGGTCATCAAATGGGCAGGCCCACGAGAAACAGCCAAATGGGTTCACCCATTTTTTATTTATGTGAAAGAAATACCTCGAGCTCGGCGCCTTTCGCAAAACTGATAGGATCGCCCTCTGGATCTTCTTCTTCGAATCGTATGAGATCCTCGCGTGGAGGAGCGAAAATAGGAGTATCGGGAGCGAATTCCATTCCTAAAGTATGTGGTTGCAAAACAAATATTTTGGTTCTAGCGCACCTCCTTTACTTTGTAGCTTATTGTTAGAGTCAGGTTTGCACGTTGGGCACCCAAGAAAATTGATCAACATTCACGGTTCCAGAGTGTATGCTAACAATGTAAAAAATTATTACAAAATTAAAAAACAATAAAAACATATTTTCAGTGGCCCGTCTCTGCTCGACTGATCGTTACTAATTCAAAACTACTTCAGCACAACTCCCTCAAAAGCCTAAGGAGGAATGAAAAATGGAGGAAACCGGTTTACAAATTAAAACAAAAGTCAGGTTTACTCTCATCGACAAGTGTCAAGGAAACTAATGCAAAATATAGACCTAGGCTTCCGTCCGATTTCAAAAGCGATTCTCTTTCCGTGTCCATCTTCTAAAAGTCTACATGTTACAAGGTACCAATAATTGAAAAAAAAGATAAAAAGATAAAGAGTACCGGGTTATATCAACCGAATCCGCAGAAACGGTGCACCGGGGTCCGGTTCCGTAAATTCTAAGTTGTACTATTCTAAGTGTAAACATAATTATATTAGTTAACATTATGATGTTAAATAGATGGATAAAAGGAATAAGGAATAAGTGAGATAGGATTATAAAATATGGGAGGGTCACCTCGTTTCGACCCCTTAGTCATAGACGAGGATTTAGCCATCGTCATTATGATGCCCCGGTGGTATATCTTATTGTATAAAGGAGAAGAGTTTAGATCATTTAGATGTTTGTCACAGTTCCGCAACGAAATCCATACTACGTTTCAAGGATTTGCTATAAGCAGCAACCATTTCGCAAACCGACAAAAAAACCGAAATCAGTTTCGTTATACATTGAAAGACGCCTCAGGTCCTCAGGCGGCGATAGCCGTCTGGTTATTATATGAAGGAGAAGAGTTTGTCTGACGAGAGTTACTTGTGTTGGTGTGAACGAAACGAAAATTAGAACATCTAAGAGGCTATAAAAGGAGAATCGGAGCCCAGTGTTGAGCAAGCGAAATCGAATCTTATTTCATGATTTTTCCAGATATGTTGCAAACGTTTCACACAATTGTGCTCACTGTTCCTGCATCTTAAACATTGTAAGTCGCCTCAGGCGGCGATAGCCGTCTGGTTGTAATATAATTGAGTACTGACTGTGAAATCTTAAAAAAAATCTATGACTAAAATGGATACTGGAAAAATACGTGAGTATTGAATACGCCTAGAGCAAAAATTAAGGCTATATAAGGCAAAAAAATAAGATTGCTCAACTCTTTAAAAAAAAATTCAAGCCCGTGCTCTCTCGCTTCAGAGCCAACTCTACATGTTGCACAAGGCGCCTATGCCAACGAGATAAGAAGTCGGAAGTTAAAGCGAAATGCTAGCCCCTTTGGAAAATTTGCGTATGATAAGCAAATCCTATGTATCCTATGCTAATTATGTACGATCGTCCACGGCAACCGTACAAAATTAGCATAGGACACATAGGATTTGCTTCTCATATGCAAATTTTCCAAAGAGGCTAGCATTTCGCTTTAATGCGATGACGCGCGATGAAGCCAACAACCATTAGCAGAAGAAAATTTCGAAAGCGTGAGATATACCGCAACGGTGCTGCTTTGTTGTGGCGCGCCAATTGCGCCCTACCTATAACGGCAATGATTCCCCCAATAAGTTGCGGCACCGCGCTTTATGTCCCATCGGTAAGTTGCGCGCCGCGGCCGCGCCATAAATGCGCCCCACGACGAAATGGGACACATAGTGCGCGCCGCAACAAAACAAGAACTGGAAACAAACTCGCTGTATTCCACGGGCATCATTTTTTGCGGAAACACCTCGAAAACGTCGCGGCGCGCAACTCAGGGGTTTTATCTGTTTTTTTTTTTGATTTGTATTATTATCAATTTATTCGTTGCTAGTGACCTTATATTGTCAAAACTTCCGCGATACTTTGTTGTCGTAATAAATGTTAAATGTTAAAGCGAATTGCCAGCTCCTTTGGAAAATTTGCATATGATAAGCAAATCCTATGTATCCTATGCTAATTTTGTACGATTGCCGTGGACGATCGTACAAAATTAGCATAGGATACATAGGATTTGCTGATCATATGCTAATTTTCCAAAGGGGCTAGTATTTCGCTTTAATGTGTTCTCGTTGCGTTCCACAACGGTGCGATACGTGCTCCCTCCGCTTGGCGCCTGTTATCAGGTTCAAATTTAGTTCTTTATACTCCCACGATATAGGATGAATCACTACAACACTGTAGTTATTTTCGCAATAATATGACAGCTCATGTATAGGGTCCGGAAGCCCCGCCCACTTTGACCTTTCCCTTCAACAAAGGAAAAGTGTGATGGGTTTTCTACAGTAAGAAATGCGCGCATTCTCTCACGTTTATAGGCGTAAAACATAGCTTTAAAAAGGGAATAACACTATTCTTTCTTCTAAACATTAAAAAGCACCTCATATTTTATATATCGGAATTATTTGAGCCATTTCCAGTAGAAACGAAGCTTATTATGGCCATTTTAAGAAATGAACCACGTTAAAGAGGGCGTGCTTACACTTTTACACCAGATATATGTAACAAGCACATAAAAGTACATATAATACCAAAAAATCAGAAAGATTTATAGACGGAGACAAAAGTTACAACACCTGATTTTTACTATGGAAAAAGTGGTTTTTGCAATGTAATTGAAAAACTTGGTCGTGCTTACGGACTTACCTGGCATCATACGAAAGCATTTTTAGTCCTTAATGAATGACGAAAAAATAAGAAAGATTTATAGACGGGTTCGCGAGAAATAGGCAATTAAGTGCTAATTTGCCTGTGGTGTGAGCTCATGTCGCACTCCAGCCACCGTACGCTGCCTCTCTTTCGCCTCGCGTCTCTCACACAAGCGCGTTGTCTCATTTGGCCCGCGGCCAGAAAAAAGATAGACGGCTCGTGTAGACAGCGAGAGGAAGAGAACTCTGTCTCCTCTACCGCTCTTCCCATCTCACGCTTTTCCATACATAATGAGCGCGGAGTTTTGAGTTAATTGTGAGTAGACAATTGGGGAAAATGGAAAAATAATGGTAGATTATCATTTGGGAAGTCATTCTGATTTGTTTGGTATACCGTTTATGAGGGGTGGGCTAATATGAAAAAATGTCTTCCGGACCCTACTCATGTATTTATGTTTATCACTCAATTTTATTTTTCCATACAGAGAGGGAGAAAAAACTTCATGCTAATTTCTGCGTACCGGTTATTGTCCAACGTTGCTAGCGTGTTCACCTCACGCATGAGCCTAGTTCGAGTCTGGCCCGTGACAACTTTTAAAGGGATCGGCTCACCTCAAATCGTGTCTGTTTTTTCTGTTTCTTTATTTTCTACAAGGGATAATAAAAATTTGGAATACAAAAAGTAGTGTTATATTTCAATACTCACGAAGATATTAGGTGATAAAGTGGTGGATTGATCGGCCCGAAATGAAAAAGTGTAATTGTCCTGCCTTGTTTGTATGGGACAATTAACACTTTTTCATTTCGGGCCGATCGATCCACCACTTTATCACCTAATATCTTCGTGAGTATTGAAATAGAACACTACTTTTTGTATTCCAAATTTTTATTATCCCTTGTAGAAAATAAAGAAACAGAAAAAACAGACACGATTTGAGGTGAGCCGATCCCTTTAAACCACCACCTGGCGATCCCCCTTGGCCTAGCCCGAGTACGTCCAAAAACTTGTCAGCTGCAACCCGTTGTACCAATTTCAGAACCTGCTAGGAACAAATTCATGATTTCAACTTTGAACCGTGTGCTGAATAAAGGAACAAGCTCTTATCATCATCTTTATTAGTCGGTATAGCTAAAGCTACACGCGACTCTGATCACAGGAAATCGAAAACTCAAAAAAAAAAAAAAAAATAGGATGAGAGTCACAGCAGTCATACCAGAAAAACTTGGATCATGCTCCAAGAAAACTCCGATTCTCGTGATCCGAGTTTTTTTTATTGTTTTCCCAACACTGATGGAACTCAGGCGGCGCCAGGAAAGAATCTGCGAAGGCTGGGCGAAACCGGGAAAAACTGCCCGATCCTGTAGAGTGCGCGGCACCTTCGCCCAATCCGCGCCAGATGTGGACGAAAAAACACGGCTTTCTTTTTGGAATTTAATCGAAACTGTGGAATCATAAGTATTGTTAGGTTAAACATAAAAGGTTAAATGTTTATGTGATAAACAACATCGAATACGAACAAGAAGTATGTACAATCCTTTATTTGAGCCAGTAAACACAGTGCATAAACACAAGACACACAAGGCACATTTGATTTGCAGCCATATAGCAGCCACTGCATACCAGAAAATTATATAACAAAAAAATAATACGTCCACTAAAGCGAAATAGCGGCCGGTCTTTGAAACGCATGGTAGGCATCTTCATTTTTACGCATCATATGCCATATGCCGCATATGCGAATAAAAAATCGACCCCACTTACAATTAGCATAATTGTAATGCAGGTGTCCACGATCGATGCATTTCAAAAAACGGCTGCTATTTCGCTTTAATGTTACGAACAATAACAACTTACACTATACAAGGATAAAGGGTAAAAGAGTAACTAACCCACAAGAAAAACGAAAGAACACACAAAAAATTGAAAACAAACAATGACTATATACACATATACAATCCAAGGTGTTAGTTCCAGAAGGAAAGAATATAGTTTACAACAGAACATAACACAACATGTCTATTTGGCAATGGTACCCATACTTTAGCTACACAAACTGCAAAGGCAAGAGCTATTATTTATACCCTACTGAATACACAATACACCCAAGCTGACCAATCTACTACATGTTTGTTCTATTATGCTTATAAGCTTACTGTATGCTTCATATTTTGAGAAAAAAATGCTCCAAGTATCGTAATCTCTGACGCCGTGACGCCACACCATGCTCATACAGTACCAAAATACCATGCAACCACATACGCTCTAATAAGCTGACTAAAACTGGAAACATCCGAGTAAAAATACCACCAGAGCTTAAAGCGGAATTGCACGTGGTTTGTGACAGCTACACTAGGCAAGATCATTCCCATGTACATACATGTAATCTGTACCCTTCCGATTCAGACGGGCACATACAATTTGCATATAATACACGGGAAGCGAATATCATTCCAAAACCACATGGCATACCGCTTTCGGAACTACGGAACAAAAGCCTAAACTCATGAACCTACAAGAAACAACGCGGGCTTCAGAATGAGCACAATTTGCAAAAATTTCTACAAATGAACGATCACAGCATTTTTCAGCAATTCACGTTTTCCGTCTTCGGCTTGGTTCGCCAACTAAAAGGAAAAGTTTTAATACAGTATTATCTTCAAAAAAAAAATCAGTTTTATACCAACCTCCTGCTGTCGTATACAAATAGGGTCTACTGCAATTATATAAAACATTAGGCTTAGAGCGACCACAACGCACAGGTCATAGATATGGCCGCTCACTTAGCCCAGAGTGAGCCACAGGTGCGCAAGGAGCGCGCGAAAATGAAGAAAAAATTGCTCGCACACATGTGGCGCGTTCCTGGCACACAAGTACCCCACCAATTTGCTATATCTCTAACACACAAAAAAACTCACACAAATGTTCCTGAAGCTTTGCACAAAGCTTAAATATGAGAAACAATTCTCCACAAATTAACCAACCTCCCGTAGTTTAAATGCAAATTCACTGCGCGATCCGTTGGCCATATCCTTGGCCGTGAATATCAGAGTGATTGCGTCGAGGCCAAGGCCTAGGCCTGCGGCGGCATGCGAAAGGCCCTTTGCGACGTTGGGCGCAAGGGCTGCCTGAACGCGTATACAAACTTATAAATCACACCACATTATATTTCGTGAAGCATAGACCGCCTTACAGTTATATAACCTAATTCACAAGCTTTGAGTTTCCTTTTAACTTAAAGCTAAATACCGGCCTGTTTCTGAAACACATCGTGGACAGGTCCATTCTTATGCACTTGTGCTAAGTGGGTCGTTTTTACTCGAATGTATGCTATTTGCATATGCTGCAATGCAGGTGTACTCGCTGTGTTTCAAAAAAAACCGGACGGTATTTCGCTTTAAAACATGAGATAATCTCTCTCAACCACTTGGTTAGAGCTATGCTTACAGGCTACAGCGCAGGGCACGCAATCTAAAATCGTAATAACACACCGATTCCTTGAGCAGAAGTCGCACACCAACACCAGCAACACCTTTTGCTCCGGCCGCACCAACCGACGAGCACAGTTGAATTACCGATGTGTCAGTAAGGCTCTGGAAGAACATTAATAAGACCCTGACCCTGACACCTTACCTTAGATACATTAGAGCTCCATGCAAAGCAAGATATGAAAAGGATTATAAACAGAACGTCACCAAACGTCACCAATTAGAACTCTTCAATTATATGCGATTATAATTATGAATCATTGCGATTATCCAATATGTAGTTTAGAAAAGTTCTCCAAGGTACAGGAAACCCCCGGTGAAGAATCAAAAAGGGGCTATCGCGCGCGCGCCTATTCCCAAGGTTTTGGCCTCGTGTTGTCAGATTTATCTCTCCGGAAGGATCTACCCCACCCTGGTTACCAGGTATAGAGGCAGTATTCACCAACACACAGGGAGCCCTCCCTAAGCTCCACAAGCGCTCTGATCTATTCTGCTCTCGCACTCTCTACGCGCTCTTTAGCTCCCTGGGGAGGCCAGGGAGGGCTTCCTGCGCGTTGGTGAATACGGCCTCAGGTCTCATGCAAAACGAGATCCAGCCCCACATATCGAGCTACCGCACTCTCAAAAGAAAAATCAGCTTCAAAAACATACCAATCCCGTGATTTCGGCTATCCGCTGTACTTTCTCTATCTGCTTTAGCACGTCTCTCAGAAATTCTTCATCTTTTTCAAACATCGCCTCCACTTGTTTCCACTTATTCTGCAAAGAATTGACAGTAATCACAAACCACTTTTTGAACTATGAAATCCCGGAGTCGAAACGGGGTAACCATATTACATATGGTATATTCATTGTTTTCTTTACGTATAAGTTAATCATTTGTATGTTTCCAATTTATTTCCTGTTTTATATAATGTACGCAAGACCAGGCACCGCGTCCGCGGACTCTGTTGCTATTACGGGGTGCACTTGTTTATGTCTTTTCTATTTGACATTCCCTTGGAAACTACATATTACAAATGCAGTTGCAGAGTATTCCCAATAACTATGCTAATGTGAGAGTAACGAACAATTTTTTAGCTTGAATACACAGCTTGCGCCACCAGAGTAAAGAAAAACACCCTGCGTAAGCTCACATAAAAAGAAAAAAACTAGGGCTAAAGACAAAGGCACAGCAAAATACCGACAAGATCCGAACTTTGTCGTCAAGCGGTGTCAAGTGGTGTCAAGGGGAAACTAAACTTGATCGAAAACGCACCTTTATAATGACAACGTTCACGACACCCGTTACCGTATTTGAGGCGGCCGCAGCAACTCCAAAGATTAGACCTAAACAGAGAAATCATAAATTGCAATATCGAAGACGCGGGTGCATTTAGTACAGCGGACAAGTCCATTTTCTTTGAATTACGGGTTTAATTAAGATCAAAAAAAGCCGAAATATCTCAGCCAAATGACAATACATTTGCAGATTTGTCGGCTGTAAACGGTCAGCTTAATGAAATCTGCGATGAGGGCAATATCACAAAACATACTCATAGGTTATCGAACCAAATGAATGGTACTTAAAGTGATATTGTAAGTCGCTACCGTATGCTGCCCCACTGCATTTGTATTCACGCATTATGCAAATTTGTTCGGTTATGTGCCGCAGATGCCCAGAACACTTAAACCACGTGTCACATTCCTTTAATATGAAAACACGGTTTTAGAATACTCAATTGACTTACCACCAATAGCTGCCGGGGGACACGCTACAATCCCTACAATGGTAGCGATGCCGCTAACAATTCCTACCGAACTGCCAACCGTTGTTGAGATATTGCAGTTGTGTTGCACTTCGTCCAGCTGTAAATTTGAGGTGTAAACTATTAGTCGAGCCTTGTACAAGTTACTGATTCACACTGAAGCCACATTCTCATATAACTCATGACCTACGCCTGTGCCATGGAATTCCAGACCGCAGCTAACTTGTATAAGTTGCTAACTTGTGAAGGTGACCCAGCTCACCAACTGAGAGAGTAGTTCTAGAAAGGCCGACCCGACCACCCGACCGTCTTAGGACTTAGGACACTATCCATTAAGTAAGCTCGCTTGTTGATACGGTAGCGGTACGGTAACGTTGATTCCCAAACTAAGGTACTATGCTTACGGTAGCTCTACTATTACGGCATCTTACCTCAACGGCCATGTTCCTCAATTGTAACACGATCGACTCTCGATTCCGAGCCCATTCGGCGAGAAGCTTGTCCAATATCGTAACCTCGGTCTGAAATACATGATTATTATATTATTATTCTGACCTCTGATCTCGGTCATCTGGAACTCGTCGCCTACGGCTCAGGACCTCTGCGGAACATGTCATAAGCAAAACCTTGAAATTGTACTTTGAACTCTTGAATAAAGGTGCACGCTCTTGAAGCGTAAAACAATTTAAAAAAAAATATTATAAATAAACGACTGAATAATCCAAAGACATGTTGTATACTAATCCTGAGATCAGCTACACTAAGTGATTGCGATTCATGATGTATCAATCAATATGTATCAACATCGGATTGTAACTCATGGATACAATACTGTACGTACAGTAACTAGAGTTATACAAATATCAAGTCTGGGGGTCTGTGCCGCTATGCAGTAATCGTTGATGTACTGTAATAAGTTGCATATCAATACCTCTTGGTTACGGTACGCATCCGGCTGATCACAGTACGGAGAGAGAGAGAGCAAGAGAGAGAGAGAGCGCAGAGAGAGAGAGAGCGAGATAGAGAGCGAGAGAGAGAGAGCAGAGAGAGAAGCAATTCAAACCCTCCTTACCTCCAGTATCCCAGTCTCCTCGTCAAATATGGGAAAGTCCTCCGTAGGCGTAAATACAGGATGAATTTTCTTAGCTTCACTTTGCATAACTAAAACGACATGTTTCAGTCCGTGCATAAACTGTATTATGCTTTGTGGAGATTGATCTAGAGCCTATGGTTCCTTGGACGATTTGTACAAGATTATGACTCCCATGCTCTACAGTGGCCGTACGCACGAAGAGCGGGAGCTTCTCAGGGTGGGAGAATTTGTCTCTGATTCGTGTCACCCCTCTCTTTCTCTCACCTCCCACTGGGAGGCTGGGAGCTTCACGGCGCGTTCGTGCATACGGTCACAGAAGTGATCCAAACTGGAAACAAAAGGCGCGCTCGAGATGGGGAAAAAGTTTTGGAATATCGGAACTTCGCGACGGACCGCGGAAACGTAAATTTTACTTGCTGGGAACGTGGAGACATCGTAGTAGAACCGCTTTGCTTTCTGCTACTTAACCCTAACCGACGGGGTCGACTACAACGGTAAGGCCTGGATCCTGCAGCTGTTAAAATAATAATCCCGCAGCGATTCTGCTACGGCATTTTTGCTTTTCCTCCATGTTTCCGCTGTCCATCTCGAACGATTAGTTTCCGGAATTCCACAACTTTTTCCCATCTCAAACGCCGCGCGCGCCTATATAAAACACTACTAACAACCCCTTGGCTCACACTACAGACTACAAACCTTCACGACCTAACTTTAAAAAAAGAGAAATAAATCCGAGTCCAATATCCGACTGTAATCATAGCACAGAACAAAATCACAAAAATATTATATTCTTCAAAATTTTATTGAATAAATTAAGGGCTGATCTGTCGGCATAGTAATGATACAACTTTTCATCTACGGTATAGGGGGTCACAGAGGCTCAAATAATAAATATAATTAAAAAGCTAATCACTGCTCAGTACAAACAAACATTTCATAACACAACACACACCCCGCCCGATAGCAAAACAAACAACAAAAACAGAAAAGAAATACTTTATAGATAAAATCTATTAAATATGGTAGCATGCGAGTCACCAGTAGATTTAAATAAATAATAAATAATATGTTGCAATCGTAGCTTCTCGTTCTCGGATGCTAATAAGAAATCATATATTATTGAATGGAATAAAACTTGTAGTACTGTAAAGGTAGGTTGACATGATGCTGCGAAAATAACTGCTATCAACCACGATCACATGAAAAAAAAAACCTACCGTAGGTTTACCACATCAGCCCCACCTTTAAAGTACCTTGTGTCCGGTTCGATATGTTCTCTTTAGCTACTAATTTCGTACTAATACAGAACTAAATTTGTGCCAATTACTGGATATGTCTTCCTTAGCTACTTATTCTCCCTATTCAGTACTAATTGAGTGCTAGTCCAGTGCTAATAGAGTACTAGTCCAGTACTAATTCTTATGGACTAAAAAAGGACCAAAACTGCACGTAAAAAATTCAAGTAATTCCAATGCCGAGTATTCCAAACAAGAAAATAAAAGCCAAGAACTAACCTCTACTCAAATACTCGAATAACAATCCGTTACAGAGAATGAAAGAAGTTCAGGATAAAAGGAATAAAAAGAACCAAACAATTATCGCACTAAATATATATTCTCTAGTACAGCGATATGCAGTCATTTTGTGCGCTCTCTTCAGGACAATCAATACACATATCAATAATAATTTCACAATGCATCAAATCATAACAATGAAATGATCTGCCTCCCAATAAACCTTCAATTTTCAATACTCAAAGGTGTATGTCTATTCACTCTACCCAATTCCCATACCGCACAAATAAACTGCAAATCGATATATAAATAAAGACATATCACATTTCATCTGCATAGACTTAGGTAGACAAGGAATAATGAATTAATGGAAATGGATTCCAAGTTTAAGAGGGTACAGTAATTTGATGTGAACAATTGTGCAGTGTTGGCGGTCAAAACTACGGCAGCCAACATTGCACAATACACCGACAGTACACTACACTAAACTCGGTATCCATTCCCTTTAAAGGATAGTTATACTAATGAACAATCTACAATTCAAGAACAGCGAGAACAAAATATATATCTAAAAACTTCACCCAAAAAAGGCCATTTCAAGACTCAAAAATAAGATTGCTCAACTTTTTATATATCAAAAAGCCAATAAAGGGAATAAAGTTGCGCAACCCATTTTTTTTTGATAAAACAATAAAAAAAACTGGTGATAACACCTTATGTCCGAAATTCTCTCCTAATCAATAAATATATTAATTAATACATTAAATTGCAAAACTCAAAATCCCAGCTTTCCGCCTCTCGAAACTTCCTCGCGGCTCCCTTTAGTAGTTGTTCTGGAATAAAAAATAATAATTTTGGAAGAAATAAACAAAACCCGACTCTTCAACTAAAACCAAATTAGTCAGTAATACCAAACTAAAATGTGTAAGCCTAAGCCTAAGCAAAAACATAAGCCCATCGAGCACGACTGCATTTGAATTAATATGTAAATCGTAAATGCAATGATAAAAAAAATTAGTATAATTTTAAAATTGTAGGAAGCAAATCACACTAAAAGCTACTTTTCCATTTACCAATTAGCCTAGTATCAATTAAAAACAACCAACCACCAAACGACCAAACAAAAAAATAATCAAACTATAAAAAAACTTATAAACTACAAACTATAAAATACAAAGAACAACAAAATGAACCAAACTACACTTAAATAATGGCTTACGTCTTCCTACTTAAGACTTGGAAGCCGGGGCACGCTGTAAATTATTCATGTAAACATGAATCGATTAATAATAACTGACTGAGATTGATATTAAAAAGACTGACTGAAGCACTGAAGTAAACGAACTAAATAGTGCATACGTAATTACATAGGCTGTCAATATTAATAGCTTAATTAAGTCGACATTGAACAATAATGATCTTTTTTCAACATATCCCCTCCCCCCTACTTCTGCTAGGATCTCATTACTGTGTGTAACGTACACCAAAACTCAAACAAACTAACCACTAGACAAATACAACTGCTCAGTGAACGTTGTAAACTACGAAACTTTAATGTGCTTATTCGTAAGAAATATTAATATATCACGGATCTACAAAAACGATTTTCAAAAAAAAACGACCAACCGATAGGTAACTGCTCAATGAGCTGCTAAACGTTCCAAACTTCTCGGCAACCTTGCTCGCTCCGGCTCTCACACTATCCTTGATGTCGCCCAGGTCGGGGACCTAAACCACGTTTATAAAAATTAGCCGCGCGCTCCACTTTGTGCTCATTTAAAGAGAAATACCGGCCGGTTCTTGAAACTCATCGTGGACAGCTGAATTCTTACCTATTTAAGCAAAGTTGCCCGAATGTCGATTTTTTTATTCTAATGTATGTTCAGAGCATTTGCAGGACTTCTTAGTGTTTCAAAAACCGGTCGGTAATTCGCTGTAATGCTGTTCAGCAGTCCCAATGAATGAGTCTCAAAAATTCACTCAGTCTCAACGAATAGGCTCAACGTATTTAAATGCCTGGAACTTGAAGGAGCGTAGCGGCGAAAGGTTGGCGAAGGGTTAAAGTGGCAGCACTAAATTTAACTCTTCGTGGATTCAGGTTCAAGGGTCAGCGCATGAAATACACGGTCATAACTTCTAACTTGGAATAAATTAGGTCATAAATTGGAATAAACTAACAAGGCCGAAATGAGCAAACAAATAGTACGAAACCATGTACCTGACTAGGTTGTGGTTGATTGCTTCCATTGCCCCACAAATCAGCCGATCCTAGCGATGTTTGTCCCTCGAACTTTGAAAGGGCGGCTTTGGTCTCGAACTGAAAACGGATAATTGAAAGCCCAATGACATGAACATGAACTTACACACGAGGAGCTTACGCCAAGCAGCTTCATAAGGAACTATGTTTGGTGAACATTCGAACAAACTTCGAAATAGTAGGCCTGGAAATAGCCCGAAAATAAACTAGAATACGTCTGAAGGGGTGTCGCGCAAGTTTACGCAACAACCGCCCGCGCGGAGTTCAGACCTCTTTCGAAGACGGGTTTAACCTTTACCTTAATCTATCTAAAAACAAAATCCATATACATCTTCAAATATAAAAAGAGAAAATGGAAAAAAAGAGAAAAAGAGAAAAATGATATAAAACTCACATCCATTTCATTCTTTCCAAAGTACATATCTGAAGAAATAGCCTTCGCGTTTCCAAACTTCTTGGCCAAATCAACCTGAGAAAAAAACGCAATTAGAATTTCCCCGAAAAATCCAGATATTGGTAATTGACTCTGACTCATGATCTCACAGGACCGAGCGACCACCAATTATGATAATAATTAATAATAATAATAATAATACTAATACTAATACTAATACTAATACTAATAATAATAATAATAATAATAATAATAATAATAATAATAATAATAATAATAATAATAACCTCAACCGGTTGCTCGGCCACTCCAGCCCTCGGTCCATTGGAACCCCTTGACGAATATCCGCTACCGTATCCAGAACTTGTTTCCGCTGGCTTTCTGTAATAAATAATACAAATTAATAAAATATTATCAAAATCATAATAAATAATAGTAAATAATTACTGAGAATTGCAAGCAGAAGGTAGAAAAAAATTATAAAGACAATAATTCGATAACTCATAGAATAATAAAAGCTAAAATGTTTCTGCTCTCAATTAGAGAACAAACCGAACGAAGAGTGAAAACAGTAACATACTAGAGAATCGCAAAGGAAAAGGAACCAGGTTCATTCATGAGAGTCAGTAAAACCAAGTCATCTTATTAAAGCCAAATACCGGCCGGCTTTTGAAACGCATCGCGGATCACTGAATTCGTATGAATTTATGCTAATTTGCTCCAATTTAGCTCGAGTTTTTATTATAATTTATGTTCATTTGCATATGCTGCAGATTGCTGCATAAGACTGCTGATGTACTCAATGCGTTTCAAAAACCGGCCGGTATTTCGCTTTAAATCTAAAGAAACAAAAAAAAAACGAACGATGACTTCGCGTCCCACCCTCCAAAGAAATCGTCCTCTTTGTTCGCCTTTTGTGCCTTGAAATCCGTGGTCCACAGGTCGTCGTCCTGTAAACGTGAATACTTTTGGTTTGGAATATCATCTCATTGGTTAACAATTATCTACAAGTTACCTATCCCTATTCACAGATAATCGCAATTGTGTATGCGTATAGCATAGCCTAGCTGCAGCGGTAGCGCAGTGTTAACGCATTGCAATGTGATATGTTATACATTATACTGATAATAATCGCTGCAACGACACCCAGTCCAACCGAGGAGCTTGGAGGTATACATAATACGGAACAGTGATTGAGTATACCTGCTATACTTTTGATTTTGACAGCCTACTTGCAAGTTGATTAACTAAAGTGCACTTCTATACACACAATTTACAACGACGACACAAAACAACTCCACAATGTGACATCACATTCATTATACCCTACCTTTCCCGGTTCGCTAGTTTTTGCCAACTCCTTTAGCTTCTTGAAATGGTTTACGGTACATTAATTCTTACAAAACGCTCAAATTCGTCCACTATTATGCCATTCCATCGGGGAACATTAAAATAAGGTTTGCGCACGTGGCGAGTCTAATGTTCCCATAATTCGCCTCATTCTATATGCCAATTCCTCAGGAATCCAAAAAAAAACCAACACATGCCCATAATATTTCACTCATCAATACAAACTACAAACGTAACAAACAAATCAAAATCCAAACTCACATTATTTCCACTCTTATCATTGAGTGACGACGTGAATGATGAATCCACCACTTCCCATTCGTCCTCTTTGGGCGGCGACGGAGCGGCGCGCGTCGACAAATCGTTCTGAAAGAAACAATGATAAATAGCCATATGAACGGGGCAACATAAAGCAGATACATAGTAGCTTCATAAGGTGAGCAGGAATAGAAATATAATAGCATCAGGTAAGTTGGACCGCAGCCGCACACTGCTATGCTAATTGATATCATACTTATAATTGTATGCAACGCAAAATGCTCCCTTATTAAATTCCAATGTTCTGCTTTTAACGGGTGTGGTGTTCAAAAGTGGAGCTAAACATGCGGAATTCGGAATACAGGTTACATAAACAAAACAACATCACCAACGAGAAGACGAGAATATCAAACAACACAAAAATCAATAAATCAATAAATCAATATCTACCTGTTGAATGGTCCTCATTCCGCTCGTCAATGAGTGAATTCCTCTGCTGTTATTCGTCCGTCCGATTCCGCCCATTCCAAGTCGGTCCCCAGCGGCCGCCTTTGTCGGATCTGCCTGCACCTTGGCCTGAACAAGGGAGACAATTATAAATAGACTTTATATAATTAGTAATAAGATACTAGTTTAGTGTTTCTTGATCCCAGGCTCCCAGGCTGGATGCCACAAAATAAATTGCCTCTGATTTTTTTCTCGTTACAAAAAAAATATTGATGTTAACTGATAAACTGATCACTCCGATCTAACCGTATTCCCACAAAAAAGGAACATATTTATCTTTAGCATACATATACAACAGATACGCTGGACTAAAATTCATTGAAAATTACGAATCGCAAATAATTTCCGAGTAAATCAATCCTTCTGAAGTAAAATATTAACCTCAATCTTCTTCCTCTGCTGATCCAAGTTCTGCATTGCCAGTCGGCTGCTAAGCTCCTTCACCGCCGGTTCGTCCTTCTTCTCCTCCGCCTGGTAGGAGAGCTTAGCGGCAGCGGCAGCCTAAATCAATCAATAAATCTCATACTCCTACAATGATACCCGTCTACGTCTAAGTGCACTAAAACACAAATTTCCCAGAATTTGGTTTTTCCGCCTCGAAAACATTTCCGTTCGTTGTTTTCACTTTTCATACAATTGTCCCTAAGTTGGTCTAAATATCAGCTTCATACGCAGTGTATTTGCAAATCAATAAACGCAATACCAACCTCTAGCGCTGCTCGGTCGTGCTCCGCGGCCTTCTGCTCCAATTCATCAAAGTTGATCTTCACCTAAAGTAGGTGAGTTGCAAACACGAAAAAAACGACAAGAAATTTAATAAAGTGGTAAGTTTTCGAATTCTTGCCCATAAATTAAAAAAAAGGAATAATAATAGTATAATCAATCATAATAAACCCACAACAAAAACTCAGCCAACCCTACGAAAGAAAAGATACACCAAACAGTAAAACAAAATTAATTTTAGTTACCTTTTGTGCGCCAAGTCCTCCCTTCTTTGCCACCACTTTCTTTATTGGTTTCTTCATAATCACCGATTTCACCTGAAACAAAACAAAGTGTTTCAATCGTACATGAAAACACTAAAATAGTATTACGCATGTTGGAACTGAAACGTCAAATGATGTATTCTCAAGTAATGGCGTAGTCTGCATTGTTCAAGGATATCTAAAGAGCTATGCCTATAATACTACAGCGTACTTATGCCACAGACTCATAACCATCGCGTAATTCAAATTTCTAACTGTAGCCCGAAATTTACGATGTACCGTACAAAAGTAGCGCAAAAAAATAATGGAAATAAAAAACTACCTCAGGAGCAGAGGTCGCAGTTCCATGAGAGTCCAGGTGATCAACTCGAGGTCCGGCTAAGCAGAAACAATATACATCAATAATTTCATAACTTCTATTCACTACTTGTCGTGTCGCAAGTGTACAAAACGGGCACCAATCTGCACTCAATGCATATGGGTGCACTGCACAGCACACACCTTACAAACCACGTGTCATACCGCTTAAAACGAATAAACCGAAGAACCTTGTTCCACCTCATCACCATTCGTGACGAAGGCATCCGATCCCAGCGAGGTTGTAGATCGGGATGCGTGCACCACATGGGAATGCATTGCACCGGATATACATTACAAACCACGTGTCATACCGCTTAAAACTCAATAAACCTGAGAATCCAACCTTGCTCCACCTCATCATCGTTCATGATGAAGGCATCCGATCCCAGCGAGGTTGTAGATTTAGACGCGTGCACACTGTTCTCCTTGACAGCCTGGACGACGGGCGCCGGAATCGATTCGCCAAAGTGATGTTCTTGCTCGAAAAAGTCGACTTCCGGCTGAAATAACAGCTACGGATTTTGAAAATCAGAAACAGAAACGAGTGACCACCTTCGATCCACCGCTATACGCAAACAGTGCAAACCGTCGCAAAAATAATGGCAAGGGAACCAGACGGTAACCATGTTCGGGATGTTTCCGTACAAACGAAACAGAGCAACAAAAAAGGAACAATGAGGTAAACTGATTCTACTCTACTGACTAAACTAGAGTTCACTAGAGCTGAATGACTATCACACTTGAAGCGAAATACCGGCCGCTTTTTGAAACGCATCGTGGACAACTGAATTCTTACGTATTTATGCTAATTTGCTCGAATTTAGCAAGATTTTTGTGAACACTTTGTGATAAGCTGCATACGAATGCAGGTGTCAACGATGCATTTCAAAAAACCGGCCGGAATTTCGCTTTAAAAAATAAGCTAAACTACAGTATAACCCCCAACTATACCTATACCAGACTGAACCACGTTGTATTCGCTATCAAGCACAAAAATTATACCAAAGAAAGCTTCAAACTAAGGTTTCAAACTTCAAACGAATACCAAAACATGGCTCAGTTATTTCTATCCACTATTTCACACTCAAACCCACCCCATCGGTAGAACAGGACAGCGAAAGACTCTAGAAGAGTGCATAGTGAATGCGTACAAAAAAAAACATATTTTCATTTCATATATATAAACTTAAATATACAATTGTTGTAGATACTATTATATTGTTTTAGTGATAGAATACACAATACAACAAAACACAGCTTGAATTACAATAAAATAAAAGTTTACATGTTTACAGGTCATTATGACAATCTGTTTTGTTGTCATTGGGTCGGAGCATCTATGCTCGCACCGCCAAAAAAGAAAATGTAAACTAATCAAAATACGTAAATTGGACAATACGTCATTCAACAGTTCATGCACATATAAAGTTGTCAACACACTGCCAAATCCAGTTCAACAAATGAACAAATAAAATAAACATTATAAATAAATATATTAAATATTCTAAATAAACATACCTTTTCCTCCTCCACTTGTCCCTGTCCGGCATCAATATTCAGCTGATGACCGTATTTCCTTTGCGCTTGCGCGGCGAATTGCGCCAGCTTGTCCTGAACAAACAAAATTATCGACCCGACGACCATCACATCATAATTTAAAAAAAACGCCTCACAAGTTTAAAGCGGTATACCACGGAGTTTGTGAAACGTATATTGGACATCTGCACTCGTTTAAAGCGGTATACCACGGGGTTTGTGAAACGAATGTCGGACAACTGCACTCCCACTCCCACGCATTGTACGTAAATGACTATATGCCATGGATAGACAATAGACCACAAATTAGTATACATGGAAAAGCATATGTCCAAAATACGCCTCAAAAACCAAAAGGTTAAACCGTTCTAAATACGTGTCAACCTGACTAAGTAACGCGTTTCGATATAGGTTTATGGAATAAACCATATTATTGAATAAGTAAGCACAACAGAAACAGATCAAACACTTCAGGTTGAAATACTATTAATAGAATTTCTTAAATTCTTAAATTACACCCTACTCGGTCGCACTGTCGAAATGTTTCACTTGAAGCATACAAACTGATGTGCCAATCGGCAGTAGTAATCTAGTATCACAAACAGTAGTTATCTAGTATCAAAAACTGAGTTTAGTTTGAAATAAATCAAAATGTTGATGTTATGCCACGTAATTACGTAATACCTCACACCAACCATAAGTCATAAGTATAAAAAAGGCAATTGAAAAAAGAACCTTGTATAATTGCGCGGCACGGCTCTTGTACTTTACTTGTGCATCGTTCGAATTGCAACCGTGCTGTTTGAAGAAGTTGGTCTAAACAAGAAAACAATATTCAAAATTTAATCACACAATCATCCCACATACACTTTAGCACTTACAATTAGAACCCAGTGTTGTATTACGAAAAAAACGAGATTGTGGGAGCGAAAAAAAGAAATAAACTATTTTCAACATACTACAGTATGCGTATGCAATATAACCATTCATATATCAATAGCAAACTTCGCTATTGCAATCTAACTTGCAATATAACTTTATCTGTGTAAGTCTCTTTACATTTTACCGGACCAGCTAGTGATAACGACATATATTTTTTCTATAAACGAGCTTAAAACCCACCGCATTCGCATTTCCTCCAACTTGCATATGCCTCAATTGAAGCCAAGTCCAGCACAGATCGAGATTAGTACTGCGGACCTAAAAACTAATAAAGTAAAAAAAAAACGACAAAATAAAAAATAAGGCGCGCCGCGCAGTTTGAAACCGTTGCAGGTTGTACTCTTCTAAAGGTGATGAATAGTGTTTACACCCTTTAATGCACACCACACTTATAAGTGTAGTCAATTGGTAAATAAATACTATTCAAAAATCAAAGGTGGGAGGTGATACACGAGAAATATCACATCCAAACCAGCCAAATACACAACTGATACTAACGATAAGTAATCAGCGCTCATTTCAAACTTCAAACACCAATCCCAGTTTTCGATTAATACAAACAAGTTAACTACCAGGGCAGGTTTCAGGCTACCAATCTCAACAACAAGTACCATTATACCAATTGAATAATATTAATAAAACTTACAAAAGTGATGTGCACGCCCAAATTTCTGTGCACTGCCGAGCAATCAATGCACAGGAAAACGCCATAAGTCACCGAGGACCAAGTGGGATTGCGTGCGCCACAGTCGAAGCATACCTTGAAGGAAATAGAGCAATATAAGTAAAATATAAAGGACAACACTGAAAATACAGGCCAAAATATAAATTATACACCCCATTATCCAAAAATGGACGACTCAGCGCAAATCCAGCACTTCGATTTTCAGCTCCGTGACTTATCAAGTCAATGAATGAAACATTTGGATTTCCCACAAGACAAGTAAGAAAGACAACGTTCTCTAGCATGCTTACAAGTCACTTATAATTTATAATAATAACAGCGCATTAAACAAGAAATACTCATGATAGTCTTATTGTTACGCGCTATGCATTCAGCTAGAAACCACCTCAGACCTCAAACAACGAACAAAGGAAATTGAATGTCAGTTTTGAAAAGTTAAGAAGTTGCGACAATGCTAAATACCGAACCTCAATCTCAATATACAACAAAACCGGAGCACTAAACATACCACCTAAATCAACCATAAAACGTGAAAAATCCGTCGCAAGAGCATTTTCATAACCAAGCCAGGAAGCGAAACTCGTCAAAAAAATTATAATAAAGAAATAACTGCTCACCTTATTGGCGGGCAAGCTACGAAGTTTTCGCATCGCATTCTGCAGGTCAACCTTGGATGGACCGTCGACTTCGGCCATTGTTTACACCTGCAAAAGAAAGAATACATGTCGTCAAAGTCTCGGTCACTTTAAAGTGGTATAGCACGTGGTTTTGAATCTTATTCTGCCTGCGCTGACACACAAAGAAAAGCGCAGAAATTTGCAAATAAATCAAGTCGTTCCAGCACACACGCTTGAAAACCACGTACCACACCATTTTAATACAAGCAAGCCAGAGACATATAACTTCACACACAATATCGACAAATCGATCGTTGAAAGCGTTGGCGTAGAAAAAGACAGATTCACAAATTTCAACAAATAATCAAACAAAATCAAGAATAGACGGACATTCTCCACAATGCACGATGCACGACAAATTGGAAACCAATATTAAGCCTATTCAAATACAAATCAATATATCTCACTCTATTTTAAGGTGCATTAATTCCCACTGAAATCAATCCACACAATCGAAACAAAACACGCCAAACGTAATATATAAGTTTCCAAGTACAGTTTCAAACCTAATAACATTTCAATGCAATAATACTAGCGCTTCAATCGTCTAAATCTGCTAAAGCACCAAAGCTTTCTTTCTCGACAGTCATAGAGACAGAGATACCGAAGGCCTGCCAGCGTGCAAAAATACCGGTCCAAAAAGCAAGCCCGCGCACTAGTGTGGCTGACAGGCACGCTGGGCAGCAAAAAAGCCAACTAAAACAAGTTTCCGGCACTATGGACGGCACTAGGAACTCAGCTACAGCAAACCCTAGAGGAACAGCGTGAGAAAAAGCTTCCAAAGAAGATTTAACGCAAGCAAACATTGCGCTCAATCAAAATAACTGTGATTACCGACCGATTTTAATTTTCCCGAAATAAAACAAATCCCAATAGAAATATGCTAATTCACTTTGCAATCATCAAGACGACAAGAACTACATAATTAGCTTACAAAAAATAGTGAGCAAAGCCTGAATGGGCACAATGCAAAGTAAACTTTATAGTTTGCAAAAAAATGTAGCGGATAGATGGGCGTTGGATACTGTCACTGAATATATAAGCTCCAAAACAAAACACCAAAAAATCTATAACTATAAACTCAACTCAATACGCCAGCTCTACAATTTAATGTTCACAATAAAGAGACTCATCATTTTTAAACCTCAAAAAGGTTCTCTTTCTGACCGGTCCAGAAAACTTGTAATCGTATTATTCTGATGGAGGAGAGAGGAGACCAAAATGATCTACTTATTCGTTACGACCACACTGTCATATCCAAAACCAAATACAGAAACAAAACCCCCATCCCACGAACCAAAAGAAAAGTAAGTTCGTAACGGACCACGGACCAGACCAAAAAACAACCAACTTCAAAACCAATAACATTCCAAGTGTAAATAACAATGCGAAGCTCTACCCTGGTCAACCTTCATGAAAACCAACATTCCTCAAATTCTCCTACATTTTTCCTTGTCCCCTCTTTCACAGACGTGTCATCTGTTCGGTATGCACTAATTACAGTACCCCGCTTCGTTGCAGAACCCGACCAACCAACAACGAAGAATATAAATCCACGTCATGAAAATATCTTGTACAAAAACTACAAAGAGGAACGCAAACAAATAATAAACAGTAGGTTAGGAAATTAGCAAAGCTTAAACAAATCGCGGGATCAAGGGATCGAGCCTTACGTTCAAAAATTAGCATAAGAGCCACAGGGGCAGATGCAACAAATGTAGTAAGTCCAATCCTAAATCGTTCATATTTTTTGCCAAAAAATTCGGTTATGTTCATGCTCATGTTCACGCTCGTATCCCTGCATGCTCTCACATTTAACTGGTTAACCAGGCTAACGCAGGCTGGCCATATTGTTACGTAATTACTGCACCGTTTCGAAAGGGCTGTAGACTGTAAGTCACTCTTTTCCATAAGTCAAACTAAATATTAAGTTCGTACAAGCTGCCGTAGACCGAGGGAATCACACATGCATCGTACTAAAACTTCCGTCCACGTATAATGGTTTTCCAAGGCATGCTGCATGCAAGGAATCCACTACAGTAGTCCAAGGCATCTACTGTGTGGCTCCAACGCGTTATCGTACTCTATTCTGTAGATTGTCTACCATTCTACGACCGGTAGTTATGTGTTTCCTTACCCACATTATATAAGTAGTCATGGGGCAAGTTAGTGAAATGAAAATAGTTTCAGCTTTGATTAACAACCTTTACGAAATCTACCCTCCATAAATAAAGAATAAACTAGGAGCGATTCACACGGCATAGAGAGACATAGAGATGCACAGAGAGTGAAAACTCGGATATTAGATGAGAAGAGAACGAAACGTACGAGAGACACAATTGATAGTATCGCTCTGTAGTTCCTAGACAAAACAGGTCATCGCAGATCGAGCCAAACGGGCTAAAAAATCCTTGACCCAGGCGTCGCGCTGTTGCGGCTATTCCGAGAACTTGCACTAGGGAAGGGTCACTTTTTCCGTATGATACTGACACGTGACTCGTTTTTTTCTTTAATTAATATAACATGAACTCGTTTCCTTTACCTTTTTAATACATCAAGTCAGTTTTGTTATGCTCTTGTAGGATAGCTCACATTATGCAACATTTTTTTGTTAAAGGGTCAGGCCCACCGATATAAACCTATATTTATTATTTGTCCATAATTCATAAAAAGGGTCTTTATTATAATATATACAGACTAAATATTATTCAGCTTTACCATGGGGAAGTTTTTCTGGTGAGCTTTCCTTACGGAAGGGACCGTAGTTTCATCTTTGTTTAAAGGTGTATGCATTTTTTGTTCGTCTTGACTTCCCTCGTTGTCTGCACTCTCATGTGCATATGTGTCTTCTTAGGCTGGTGCCTCTTTATGCAGCACACTCTCTCGTCTTTCGCCGCAGGACTAATATATACGGTACTTTGGAAATGTTTTAACTTCCTAAAAATGTTTTAACTTTCTTTTACCCAAGGTCTGCCTACGGTACCTTCTGTAAGGAAAGCTCACCGGAAAAACTTCCCCATGATAAAACTGAATAACAGTTGGTATGTATATATTATAATAAATACCCTTTTTATGAATTATGAACAAATAATAAATATAGGTTTATATCGGTGGGCCTGTCCCTTTAACAGACCCGTACATATATATATATATATATATATATATATATATATTTTTTTTTTAACAAGACGATGCTCTTCGTTTTCGGAATCTTTACCATTACCTATGAATTACTTGGCCTCCATGTTTTAGATTCCAGAAGCCTAAACATAGTAAACATCTCCTAATTCACCATCCAAACCATCCCTCACAATGGAAATTCACAGTCCTCGGAATGTGATGGTCACAGGAGCATGCGGTTTCATCGGCAGTAATTTCATGAATTACATATTTCGGGTCAGCCATCTCATATAGTTCATCAATACATTTCGTCAAAGACGAAGAAATTGATCTAAAGATCAAGAAATTGATCTAATGCACACGAGGGCAGCGGCAAGCTAACGTTTCTTCCCTTATCAAAAATCTCATTAATCAATACGAATCAATTACAGGCCTGGCCAAATGCCAACTTCGTCAACGTCGATAAACTAATCCTCAACAGTGACACGCAAAATGTGGACAAGGAAGTACAGGAATCACATAGGTAAATGTTAGGGACTTGAATCACACCGACAAACCCATTCACAAAGGAAAATCGAAAGACTGATGAAACTGTGCATGCGTTGCAAACTAAGCTTTCTTCCAGGTACAAACTTGTACTCACCGATATCAAGAACCGTGCGGGAGTACTCAAGGCATTTGTCGACCAAGATGTAAGAAACCCATTTGTCGTATATGAAACAATCAGTGAGCGCCCGAGTCCAGCTACGCTACCACAACGATTTTAGCTACGTCGCTGCACAAAAAAAAGAGTGCCAAAGGGGCGAATTCTGCGAAGCCAATTTTGTGCACAGTAAGCAGGGGCGTATCCGATGCATAACACTAATAGGGCCCCTGCGGCATCCATTCTAAGTGTGCCACAGTTACACCAAACGACATTTTGTCACTGCAGTCGCTGCGCACCCTTTCCGCCTTGGGCACGCAGCACAACCGCGTAGTTTCGCAGGAACACAGTACACTTAGGGAAAATATCTCTAGATCGATGGCGCACTTAGCGCCTATAGGCCACAGCTACAAACTACAATAATACAAATTATTTAGATCGATACCGTAATCCACTTCGCCGCAGACTGCACATCAACTAGATGTTACGGTCAGCCAGTGGAGGCAATCGAGAATAATCTAATCTCCTTCATTCAATTACTCGAGACTGTGCGCGAGTACGGGAAGATTGAAAAGTTCGTGCACATTAGCACGGATGAGGTGAGAACTTCTGTCTGCTTAGTCTTCTTTAGCTACTAAGGTCGCCAGCCGGCTCCAAACATCAATCACGCAAATCAGGATAGTAACCAGCCAGACACCAGATTACTATTACTAGACAATCCACTTTAGGTATACGGTGACTCCGGCCTAGGTCCAGATGAGAAAGGAAAGGACGAGGAATCCAGGCTGTTGCCCGGAAATCCATACGCCGCCACCAAGGTAGTTTCTTATTTCTGACTGCTCAGTAGTTGCCTATTCTTCTCTTTTCAACCAAGCGCAGCCAAGAAGCTAAGTTCTGGAACCGACCGAACCGAGTACAAACTAAGGTTCCCAAATCAAGCTGTCTCGGTGCCGAACTTCAATCAAAGAAACATCAAGTATCTAATCCCAGATTGCCGGCGAAGCATACGTGCGTGCGTACCAATCAACGTACAGATTGCCAATCGTCATGGCTCGTATCAACAACATTTACGGGCCGAATCAATGGGATGTCAAGGTGCGAACAATAAGCAAGCTATCGACTGACATGGCATGACCATAGTTGCTGAGTTTCTTTGCTATTAGAAGTACAACTGTTTCTGAGAATTCAAAAGTCCCAACGCCGAGCACAATAGGCCTGAGGTGGTCTGTTTAGCTCTATGTCCGAAACACTTTACGAGGATGTAAAGTGATTTCCCTCCCTCCGATCTGACTGTAAAGCCGCCGAGCCGGTTTGGGTGCATATGCATAATCAACGTGCGTGACTTTACGCGAAGATTTCAATTAAGGTTGTTCCCCGCTTCATCGAAATTGCCAAAAATCGGGGCAAGTACACAATCCAGGGCAGCGGAAAGCAACTGCGCAGTTGGCTCTTCGTTGACGACGCGGCTAGAGGACTTCAGGTACATAATAAAAAGTTCACACTTATCATATACACAAAGAAGTGTTCGGAAAAGTATGACTAACGGTGGATGGAGTATGACTAACGAAGAAACGAAGCCGTAGGAGACGGAACAAAACAGTGGCCTGCAATTCCAATTCAAGCTAACAACAAAAACCACTTTAGGCCATCACAGAACGAGGACAAGTAGGCGTCACATACAACTTAGGAACCTATTTCGAAATGAACGGTTAGTCTAAGTTGTAATCTTCTGTATCTTGTGACGAAGTGTCTGCATCTCAATCTCAACCAACAATATGATTAACTATTTAAAAAAGGGACGGAAAAAAACCGGAGTGAGGGATTAACGTCATCAAACATACAACGACTGACCGAAACACCACGTTTCAAACACCCGAGTTGCTCTTTCGACATGGCATAAACTCGTTGACGCTCTGACCGACGAAACCACCATCCGAATTAGCATATTGCATAAATTTAGACGGTGGTCTTGAGCTCGTAGCCATACCACCGACGGGATTAGAATATTAGGTATGGTGAAAATTAGAAACGTATCATAAAGAGATACAAGTTTCGGAAGCACTACATTTATTTGGATGGTGGTTTTGATCTTTTCCCGACGAGTTTTATGCCCTGTCTTTCGACAATGTAGTTAACTCTTACGCTATATCTCACGTCAAAGAAACCCCAGTGCAGCCAAGCATTATCATAACGGAGCATAAAGCATAAAGCAAGTTATTGAAACATGAAGACTCAGATGTTGTATACAATTTCCGACTGTCGTCAGAATTTCACCCAAGCATTCTATTCTTACTTCACACACGCTATATTCTCGATATGGGTTTTCTTCCCCATCTAAAGTCTAATCGATTCCTTTCAGTCGTTGAACTTGCTCATGCCGTTCAAAAAGAAGTGGATGCTCAGCTCGAAAGGGAGCACATTCCTCCAGAGTTCATATCGATTCCCGATCGACCGTACAACGATCTCCGCTACTTGATTGACATATCCAAAGCGGAGGAAGAGCTCGGATGGACGCCTCAAATCAGTTTCGATGACGGTAAGAAACGGAATAATAACCTAATAGATAAAGAGAAGGACAGCGTGCCCGATGCCTCCATCTTGTTCTATAAACCCTTTCCAATTTTCGTGGTTGTTTTACAGTGACAGTGAGTTTCCAGGACTTTATAACTCCAAGACCGGCAAAACAGAAACAACTCATTGTTTTCAATTGCTCCTGTCATTTCACGCCTTCACTGCACGGCAGCGATCGCCCGGATGTGGATTCCGCGACGGCGACAAGGAAAGTAACAAATAAACTACTAATCATACATACGCTATCTAGGTCTCCGTCGTACAGTTGCATCGGCTCTTCAAGCAAGACCATCCGTCAAGATGTCTGTTATCATAGTCGGAGGTGAGTTGTTATGCTGTTAGTTTCAATTTTCAATTCAATTGCGATAGGCAATGTTGGAATGAACTTGTTGGAATTTTCGAACTTGTTGGAATGAAACCATAACACTACAGGGAATACATCCAAGTATGGTTCACTATCCATGATACTGATAGTAGTGGATATTATAACACTTCAGGCTCTTCAGGAACGGTTAAACGGTAGAAGTGTAGAACACTACCCCATTTTGCAAATATACTACCCCAAAATAAAATATACTACCACATGGGAAAATACTACCCCTGCAATATGCTACCCCGGAAAATATACTACCCCATTGTAGAATACTACCCCCAACTTATTTTACATGACTACCCCCGAACTTATTTTACATGACTACCCCGAACTTATTTTACTTGACTACCCCCGAACTTATTTTACATGACTACCCCCAACTTTTTTTACATGACTACCCCACTTATTTAACATGACTACCCCACTTATTTAACATGACTACCCCACTTATTTAACATGACCACCCCACTTATTTACATGACTACCCCACCTAGTTTACATGACTACCCCACTTATTTTACATGGCTACCCCACCTATTTTACATGACTACCCCATCTGATGTGTTACGTTATGTTGGGGTAGTATTTTGCAAAAAGTTTCCGGGGGTAGTATTCTACCGAAATAGGGGTAGTATTTTTCCAACTGGTGGTAATATTTTTCGAAAATGGGGTAGTGTTGTAAATGTTTACCAGAGCGGACTACTTGGCTACCCCATTTTACATGACTACCCCATTTTAGGAAATATGCTACCCCATTTTAGGGATTTTACTACCCCATAACCTGTGGTAGTTTTCGTAACTGGCTGGGGGTAGTATTTTTACATATTGGGGTAGTATTTGTGCAGAATATTTTTTCGAAAAAATACTACCCCTTTGTTGTGGGGTAGTATATTCCCGATTTGGGTAGTATACTACACTGGGGTAGTATTCTACATTTTTACCCGGTTAAACTCGTAACCGCAGGTTCTGATTCTAGGTTCTATTTCCCACAACTAATCTTCATATCCTTGTCACGAAACAGACGTTACGTTAAAAAGAATGCTAATACAGGTCGCGGATTCGTCGGCGAAGAACTACAGAAAGCTCTCAATCAGCGTGAGATTCCGTTCATTCTCGCCAGCAAGAAGATCGGCTTTGACAGTGAGGAAGAGGTAGCAAATAATCAAACTTAGTTACCAGACTAAGAAAGTGCAGATTCATATTGTAGGAAAGCAAGTATCTGTCATTCTCTATCCATTTCAAGTAAGTACGCAACACAGCAAAGTAACACAAAACTATCACCAAATTAACCTCCAGGTCGAAACTGAGCTAGCCACATTGGGAGGCACCCACGTAGTATGTTGTACCGGACGTACACACGGAAAAGGAATAAACACAATCGAATACTTGGAGGGCGGACCGGATAGAACTTATGAGAACGTTAGAGACAACCTGTACAGGTGGGAGAAAGGCGAAGTAATACACATGTACTACGTTTATGAGCCGTTGGCTTTTACAAGTACATGTACAGTGCAATCAGGAAAAGCATTATGCTGTCAGAAGTCTTCGCTTTCACTAGTAAAATTCTACCTGGTTTTTCCTCGGTCCGAGCTCGAAAACAAAAGTTACGCTTAACTAAAAGACAAATGTCACAAACGTGAAATACTTGCTGGGATGACTCATCTTCATGCGTGGTTTTACGCACCAGGGCGGGCCAAGGTGGGCCGAGCTCGGGAGCAGTGCTGTTCCCAAGGACTTCCGAGTTTTTTTAATTTTCGTACTTCGAGCTCGGGCCGACTAAAGCATAGTAGGAGACTAGTAAAATTCTACCTGTTTTTCCTCGGTCCGATCTCGAAAACAATTCATAGGAATCCTCATTTAGCGCCACTCTCCTCGCCCACCTATGTCGAAAACTGGGAATGCACTACACTTATATTGGAACTGGTTACATATTCGCATATGACGCAGAACATCCAATCGGAGGAAAGGCGTTCAATGACGACGGTAGACTATAATAATTATTTCGCGTAAGCTTTGAAACACTGTATTGAGCAAGCCTCGAAGGAGCATTTTCTTGTAGCATACAATATTTATGTTCCCAATCCACCATAAACAATACACAAATAAATCACCCTAAATCCCAAATTGGCAACCACAACGCCACAAGTCGCAAGCCGCTTTCGATAACTGAGAATATGAGTTTTCAAATAATGAACACCAACAAAAATTACTGACAGACATACCAGCCCAGATTCCGACCAACGACCGACCAAGTAAACACTTTGAAACACTTCCCTTTTTACAGATGTACCCACATTCTTCGGTTCTTCCTATTCTGTGGTGAAAGGATTTACGGATCGGCAAATGGCCTACTTCAAGGTTCGGGGTTTCAATATATTTTATTGTTATGTAATTGATAAAACAGAAGGCCAAGGTTCGGAGTTTCAGACTAATTTATTGTTATACAATTACTAACACACCAAAAATGTGATGTACAAGTTTCTCGAGCAAATGAATGGTCAATATCATAGGCATCTTGAATTGAAGTTGAATTACGTAAAAAAGGGAGCGTAATACGCTGGGTTTTGGTTTTCAAAACAAAGGTGCACTTCGCATGAGAACATGACAGCATAGCACAAATCATTATTGTAATCGTACTGTAAGTATCTCAGGATTGGGAAAACATCAACGCTAGGATAACGCTACCTCTCACGTTCAACATGGAAAATGGAAGGAATCTACTGACCAAGATCATCAACTACAAGTAGGTGACACCCCTAATTATCCAGTTATTTCTTTTATCACAAGTAGGTGACTCCTCTAATTATCCAATTATTGTTTTTGGTGACACCTCTAATTATCCAATTATTGTTTTTGGTGACACCTCTAATTATCCAATTATTGTTTTGGTGACACCTCTAATTATCCAATTATTGATTTTATCACATTTTGACCCTAATCTACTCTATTTTGCACCAGACCCATTTGAGCCAATAAACTAAATACGCCTAGTGCTCACCCAAGAACAGTAGTCAAGTAGTTCTATAACCAGTCATAAAAGTTCCTTAAAGCGAAATACTAGCCCTTTGGAAAATTTGCATATGATAAGCAAATCCTATGTATCCTATGCTAATTTTGCGCGATCGTCCACGGCAATCGCGCAAAATTAGCATAGGATACATAGGATTTGCGTATCATATGCAAATTTTCCAAAGGGGCTAGTATTTCGCTTTATGGAACCGTTTTATGGGGATGATAACTCCTTAACTTCCAGGGAACTCTTCGATCTCCCCGTCTCTCTCACTATCCTACCCGACTGCCTCGACGCGCTCATCACGCTCATGATCCAGAGAAACGGCGGGAATTTGAATCTTGTCAACCCTGGACCAATTTCACTTTATGACGTCGTCAAGTTATATAAAGAAGTAAGCATCCCATTGTAAAAAATCAAGCCAAGAGATTGGCCAAGTTCCAAGTTACCAAAAAAATCTAAGTCCAGCATTATTATCAAAAATATCGCAAAACCAATCTCGCTAGTTCTATAGTACCTACCAAATGATTTTCGATAGAAAAACATTATTATCATCTATCAATACAGCTCGTCGATGACTCCGTGGATCCCTCATCGATCGGAATGGATACAGAACGAGGAAAAACTCTACTTGCAACAAAGGTTGGTTCTTCCTTACCTTATGGTTAGCATGTTCCACTTTTGGGATAGATATAGTTAGTACTATTTGAATTAAGTATTATCCTAGAGGCATCTAGTCCAAAATTTTGACAGTACCCAAAACGAACCGGCTAGAACTATCGTAACAAATGTTACGGATGAACTGATCAATCAGTCAATCATATGCTGGACAACTAGTCACAAAATTCAGACGCAGAAGTGCCACTTCAGCGTGTCTGGGCTCTTTCGCACAATGAAAACTATATAGCATAGTTATCCCCGTAAACGCCTTAAGCATGCGGGGGCGGCAGGCATGCGACATGCGACAGCCGGACCGTACCCTCACGGTTTCCTACAAACAGCACCCGTTCTTACCCCGCCCAGATATAGACACGTCAATGGGAAGTTTTAATTTAGTACCGTAAACACATAATAAATCCCACCTTCAGGGTAACTGCGCTCTATCCACTGACCTCCTTCAAACGTTGCAACCAGTCCCGACAGCAGAGGAGAGCCTCAGAAAGCACCTTCCTACAATCAAGGGACGACGGTTAACTAACTGAACACCTTATTAGAAATCGGACGATAAAATACATACACATAAGTTACATCTCTTATATTATATCAACTTAATAAATTTATAAAAAAAATATATCATACGTTCTTGTTAGTGTCTACGCACCATTCAAACACACGGAAATAACAAGATATATCAAACTGGTCGATAATACACAGTAATTTCTTCACATAAGAAAAAATGCATAAAATTCGCAATTAATTTATTTACCCAATACCACGACAATTAATTCCAAAATGTATACTGTATTCAAAAGTTCAATCATATATTCAATCCAGCAAAAACAACAAACCTACTAAAACAATAATTTTAAATAAACAAACAACAAAAAAAATTAGGTAAGAAGACAGACTTATTAATTAGTGTGATAAAATACACTCCTAGATTATTATATTCTACTGAGGGTGTTGGTATTGGAAAGTTACCCAAAAGTACCGTAACCTACCAAAATATTTTCTTGGCAGTATTAAAAATATAAAAGACTGTATAACAACAACATATACACAAACAAACAAAACCAACGGCTATGAACATGATCAGAACCGCGCAAATCTGACTATCACAATACAAAATTAAGTAATAATTCAAAACCCGGGGAAATTTGGGGAACCGCTGGGCGCTGTGTGCCAGCAGTGCGCGAACAGCTCGCGCACCCGTGGCACACACACACTCTAAACATGGGACGCCACCAGTTTTTCAACGTTAAATATTACTTCAATCAATTTCCTTTAAATCAGGCCTGAACGCTCCTCGATCACGAAAAATCAGAATAAACAATAAAACAAACAAACACATGACTAAACAATCAAAACAAATGGCAATATAAGATATGATATGATAATCAGTAAGTACGCGTAATGTATTCAGAGGAGATCACCACCTTAAAGCATAAAGCATCAATACATGTATTAGTGACACCTCGCAAGAAATATGCAAGAAGCATAAGCAATAAATTAAAAAGGGAGGAAACAAACACAAGCCGGTAAAAATTAATGAATAACAAATAGTCATGGCATGCACACTGCGTATTTAACATATACTAGTCGGAGGAGTAAATATAGTAGGCATAATTACAGGCATATATACAACAGAACAACGAAAGCATTTTGAAACAAGCGCTTGAAATTTCAAGAACACAAACATAATAGGGTACAAGTTTGTTGAAAATAATGTATTGCAATGATATAAAGCATAAAGTATACTCGTAGTACTGTATCAAGCACCGTATATACAAAAGACAAGTCACTAGAAATGCGTCATAAGAAAATCGAGTCGACCATTCGACGCCATACATCCACCATATAAAACATTCAAATTAGAGTTTTCCAGTTTTCATGTTTTTTCTTGAGAAACAGAATTACTAAGTAAAAAACTACTAGAGATGATAGAAGAAAAATGAAACTGAAACTCACTAAACTAACTAGTGCGGAGTCGACTTGAGTATCAAAGTCATACGTGACGTATTGGTGGAAGTGCTGCGCTCATGACTCTCGCAGGGCGTGACACAGGCCTGAAAAGCAGTTATCAGATAGATAATTAGATAATTCACAAATTAGCATATATCAGATATCAAGTACTAAGCATACAACTTACTTTAATGTACAGTAGGACATGGAATTTCATCTTTCTTGAAAGCGAAATACCGGCCAGTTTTTGAAAACCATCGAGTGCTCCAGCATTCATATGCAACTTATGCAAATTATCATCAATTAAAATAAAAAAAAATTCGAGCTAAATTCGAGCAAATTAGCATAAGTACGTAAAAATTCCTTTGTTCACGACGCGTTTCAAAAACCGGCCGGTATTTCGCTTTAACCTATTTTCTCCACAGTTATCACGTTCTATATATGAGCATGTAAATGACAATTCTAAAAAAAAAATTATCCCACAATCATGATTCACCAACGATACTCACTCATAATCGCTGATCTCCTCATAAGTGTTGTCCAGTCTATTTTGCACTGTTCCATCTACCGTATCCACTCCAGGTTCCGATTCCGTTTCCGAAACCTCATATACAACCGATAGCCTTGACACGGCATGAAGGTTGCGCGCATCAAAAATTCTGAAAACAAAAAGTGGATTCACATTCAGGTGCATAAACCAGAGAATGACCCGCAAACTAAAAAAAACGAGAAAAAAATGAAATATGGACGGATAAGTCTGGATATGGAGTCTGGATAGTCAATGTACATGTGCACCCACACCCCATGTAAAATTTGATTGCTCAAGCATAGGCAGGCTCGTCCGAAAGCCAACAAAGGAACAACGGCACAACAAATACGAATGCAATTAATATAAACTACAAAATAGACCAAAAGCTTCTCATTGAAAACTTGCCTCTGTGTTATTTTCTTCTTATAGTGACAAAAATTCTTCGCTCTACCTCAACCAGGCTACAACCACCCAAGAAAAGTAAAGCACCCACCTATTCTGATTGTAGAGATAGTTGTTGTACGCATTCTGCTGCGTCGACCTGTTCACCGGAACCGTGTAGATGACACCCGGCTCTTCCGAGACCACCTTGGGAAGGACTCGCGATGATGGACGTCTCTTGGAATAGTAACGTCCGGTGATCATCTGAAATGACGACGAACAAAATTTATGAATTTTATTCAGGCTTAAGGCTTAAGCTAGATGTTTTAAGCTCAACACAACCTCTCTTAGAGTAGTAACGGTCATCTGAAGGAAACAAAATAGAGCTAAGGCGCTTGTAATTAAGCCATTAAGCGTAACCTTAGAGCGGAACGCCACTAGTGTGGGTGGGGACTATTTTTTATAAGGGTGGGGGTGGGGACATCAATGATACCTTTGACCCAAGTATCTATCTACTAATTGTCATCAAAAATGCCTACCATACAAAGCATTAACCATTACAAGAAACATCACGAGTTACAGGGTAGTATGCTAACCTATACGTACTCTTACAACGAAGAAAACAAAAACAAAAATCACGGTTCATGCCTAACCACATACATCACAAATCACAAAATGATAAACTCCTTAACATAGGGATATACATGCTAACGCATAATGTATTACTGTTACGCTACACCGGCACGGCTAAAGGTACGAAGCTGAAGATGTAAGAGTACAACCTTCTTGTCCAAAAGCCTCACCTTAATTTCATCAGTATCCGCTTCGTACACGTGAGCTACAGGCTTGTCCAGATCATCAACCGACTTCTGCATGCGACGTCTGCACATATTCACACACGGCACAAATAGGCAACCGAAGACAAGGCATAACAGTAGCGGGACAACTGAAAGAAAGTATAACGTCTTCACGTTAAACTTAGAGGTAAGATTTTCTAAGAGGTGACGACACTTTTCACTACAGTGTGGTATCGAAATTTGGAATATAGACCATATTTAAACACTCACCATAGATAGCGTACTCGAGCAGCTGATCAACGGTAGCCTGTGTAATGGCGCTGGCAACTGGGAACGCGGCTGGAGGTACCTAAATATGATAAGCAAAATAAATTTCCCGGGTGATGCTGCATAAATCTCTAGTGCTGCATAAATATACATAAATTTACATATTTCGTCAGCAGCTGTATCGGATTTTTATGACAAATAGTGGCTAACAATCTTAATGCAAATTACAAGTACTCTGTTTTGCTACGAATTCGGATGATTACCCTTCCGCATATCAGGAAACCCGAAAGTTAGTTCAGTTAACATTAACAACAAATATCAAAAACTACTACCTCAAATCGATTAATCCTCATTGGCGCCGTGTGTATGTCGTGGAGCTTCTCAAAGTTGACCGGGTGGATGTCGGCGTCTAGAGGAGCCATATCCATGGGAGCGTCATGGCGCACTTGACAATGCTGTCCCGTGAAACCCAGAGGACACGTACAACGGTACTGGGCACCGCCCAACGAAGAGCATTTACCTCCTAAATACACGGTACGATGAATACCACGCCAAACAGCCAAACTACATTTGAAAATAAACATTTAGACATGCTTCATTACTATAAGGTAATTTGTATCAATATCAATACATTTAGTATGACGCCTCGGGTTAAGTTATGAACAATAAAATATTGATTGAGATTGAGGCTAAAGTTACAGACTGGAGGCACCGAAGCCTGACGCCCAGAGCTAGGCGTACGTACTTCGTAGTCAATAGTCACTACTTGATCAAGTAGTAAACGCAAGTAGAAGTGAAGTACGTGGCAATTAGTTGAATTGACGAACAACAAAGGGCTGGCCTTTCAATTCACTCATTATTTTTTATGCACACATTTCAGCAGGTTAATAAATATTAATAATAAAGATGTCTGTAGAAAACATAATCTCTCACCATTCATGCACATCCCCTTCTGCGCGCAAACATTCTGATGTGCACGTTCACAATTTGGTCCGGTAAAGCCAGCCGTGCACACACATTTATACGGTTTCTCCACGGGGAAGGGTTGGTCTAAAGTTGGTCTGGTAATAATGATAATGAACAAATTCCAATAAAACATTTAAATATAGTTCACACAAAACACATAGTTGGCATAATGTTACAACTAAAATCGTTTCATTAAAAGAGGTACAACGTACAAAACGGTGATTCTGCCGTTATGTGAAAGACCGGCCGGTTTTTGAAAAGCATCGTGGACAACCTTTTAGCTCGATATTTATTCTAATTTATTGTCAGTCGCACTGGCTGCACAAGAATGCAGGTGTACGACGTGTTTCAAAAAGCGGCCGGTATTTCGCTTTAAAAGAATAAGTGAAGACAAAATCCAATCTCAGAAAACATAAATAAGCAAAAGAACCCACCGACAAATGATTTATGGACGCCGATGCAAACTCCTCTGTTTTGACACGGTTGATGCCGAGAACAATATTCAATTTCTAAAAAATATAAGATAATGAAAGATCTAAACTTAGACTGATTAATAACAAACATCATAATAGGAGAAGCTTCGCCAAACTACAATAATTAGGCGAGACTATGCTAACCTCGGTGCAAAATAATGGGCTCAGCCGGGGATTGAACCCGGGACCTCTCGCACCCAAAGCGAGAATCATACCACTAGACCACTAAGCCGTAGTAAACAACCGAGACGAACACCGGGATAGAATGAAAAATTGCGAACGTTCACACGAACACAATCTGTTTACACAACATTTCAGCGGTCAGGGAATGGAGCAACACTACAAGGAACATAAATAAGAGAGAATAACAGGTCTTAGAAATGTAAAAAAAGGCGTACTCAAATGAATAAGGCCTACCGATATTGCAATTAGATCCAGTCCATCCCTCGAGACATTTACAAGTGAAAGGTTTCCCTCCATCGCAGGTACCATGATCGCAGCCATACGCAGGGATGCACTAATAATTGTATAATAATAATAATAATAATAATAATAATAATAATAATAATAATAATAATAATAATAATAATAATAATAATAATGAAAATACTAATAATACTGTCCTCTCTATTCCGTGCGCGGTCATCTTCAGTAAGCTAAAAAACCACAGCCACACCAGCAACATGGGCGTATATCACACTATTAATGGAATAGAGAAACACACGACTTATTTCAAACACCAACTTTATGTTTCCTTGTCTTATGGTGTCTTGGGACATAAATAAGACTCTATAATAGCAATAACAATACTAAGGACACTCCACTGTGTCTAATTTAGAAAATGAAAACGATAAAAATATAATACCTGGTCGCAATTCTCGCCACTGAAGCCCGGACTACATTCACATTTTCCTGGAGAAATGCATCGTCCGTTACCACAGGATGAACAGATGGCTGGAACGTTTCTCCCTTTAATCGTCGTTTGTTAACTTACGTTTTCTAGTAGGAGCAAGTTTGTACTTCAGAGAAAGAAAATTCACAATGGGCAAGACTTTAAAAAAAAGGTGATCTGCATTTGCACACTGAAAAATTTGATGAATTTCGATTGAACATTGTGCTCCATTTTTTTCGGTTTAATACAACTTTTGTTTAGTAAAGCTAAGTAAGGCATAACTACACACTACACAGCTCACTACATCGTTGAATTGTATCCATTATGAATATAAAAAAAGATGATACTATTACTATTCAATAAGCAAGTAAACCAACGTTGATCACATCGTTCTCCCTTCCAGCCGTTTGCACATACAAGAAGGCCGAGTTGATTACAGACAAACCGGGAGCCCTCTCTCTGAGGTGGACAATATGTTGCACATGCCGAACCGTAGTAATTTCTAAAACAAAAAGTGATCAGGTAAAGCAATAACTGAGCGCAAGCTGTTGCTTATTTAGATGAAAAAAGAACAAATGAAAGACATGTATTTGCAATAACATTTAGCACATAGCACGGACAAGAACGTGATGCAATTACTAAAAAAGAAAACATACACAGGGCACTCATATGCAATAGAGAACGTTAGAAGAGCCGCAGTGATCTGAAAAATGTCTTATTTTCTTGGAGTCCTTATTTTGGTATTTAAAAGGTGAGGCGTATGCGTAAACGTAAACACTAGGCGGCAACTGTAAAATATGTGGTAATTTTGTCCCGGGATGACATTTACATTTATCCAGCATACGTTTCAAACCACGTGTCACGACACTTTAAATAAATATGGCGAATAAAGCTAATTAATCTTCTTGCAATAAACCTCACCTCCACCTGCCAGAAAGAAAGTATCCAAGCAATTGTTAGGTAAGCCATAGTCATGTTGCTTCTTCGACCAGACCGTTTTGATTCTCTCTTCTAATATACCTAATCAAAAACACTCCTGCAATGTGGAACAATCAGGTTGTCAGGAATATTAACTTTATGCAAGCGCTAAACTTCAAGCAGACGAAAAGTATAAAGAATGCAAAACATTATCTGGCGTTTATTAGTTGAATGCAGGACCCTAGGATACCGCATTACTTGCAACTTGCACCTCACCTGCGCGATAAAGAAGTAATAAAGTAACGCGACGAGTTGGCTGGTATGGGGGTTACGCCCACAATTTGTTAACAAGCTATAGGGAGTGTTGCGCGCTACCAACGTACTATAAAGGGAGCCGAACTGTCGAAAAGAATGTACAAACGGCGGACGAGGCAGGCAAAGTTTTGAACTTCCCGCGAAACATATAAAATATGAGCTACCAAACAGCAAGCAAAGAAAGAGTATGTTCGAATACGGACCGGCAAATTGAGAGCAATAAGACAAAATTCGATAAGACAAAATCGCGCGGGCGCAAGATATATAGTCTAAACTAAGGTGAAGGGGTAAAGCAACGGCCTGGCTTGCATGCACTGCGTACTACTGAACTGATCGCAAATATAGATCAAACATATTACTAAAACCACAAAAATAACACATTGATGAACATTTATTTGATTTTGGAAAAAAATTTTTTTTTTTTTTTTTTTTGAGGATGAAAATGCAAAGTGCCCGCACTTTCAATTTAAAAAACGTTCAAATCTCGAATTTCTACGGTACTTTGTTTGTTATTTATACAGTCAATAAAAGGGAAGTTATTTCACGAGAGTTTCTTTTTTACTTCGAGTTTTCCTTGCGAGGGAGTTTCTTTTTTAAATCGAGTTTTCACTTTATATTTTACAATATTTTACATTTTATTCATATGTTTACACTAAACACTTTTTCATTTACAGTTACAGTTACGCTTTCACTGTTAAACGACTTAATTGGAAGTTAATCACAAACCCATGAGTGTTTCTTATCAGCAAATTGAAACAGATAATCAGACTGAATCAATGTCTTCCGTAACACGCCCTGGATGCGTTTACGTTTGACCAATTAGACTTAATTTTCCTTTAAAGCGGTATAACAGCCAGTTTTTGAAAAGTATAGTGGGTACTGTATTCCAGTGTAGTGTATGCGAATAACTGCGATTTTTTAGTCTAGTTATATTAATTTGCATGCAAAATACGGGTACGCACTGTTGCATCATCCGTTTCAAAAACCGGCCGTTATGTCGCTTTAATTTTGAGTTATTCTCTTCGAATATTGCGTGGGCAAAACAAAGTCATTCGACCTATTACGCATAATACAATTTAAAAGAAACAATGTAATACGTGTAGTTATAAAACACTATATGTTCTGCCGTCCTGTAATTCCTTAGAATCAGAATAATAGTGAAAGATGCTTTGTTTTATTTTATCGAACTAGGCTGGAGTATTGTAATTATTGTGCTTATTGTAACTTATTGTACATGTTGTTCTCTAACTATTCTTAGGAATTGCGTTTTTGTCACAAGTTACGTAGTCTTATAATTAGTATAAATACACAAACAAGATACGTATTCGGTACCGATTCACTTGAATTACGGCAACCTTTCAAGCTGCAACTTTGGATTTATACAGTATCCAAGATTCGGCCAAATGGATTTTTCATCTCAATTACGACAACGACGTGACTTCGAACGTCCGCAGGATAGTCGCGTACTCTTCGAGGAAGATGAACCCAAGAAAGCAAGCAGACGAATATCACTCAATCCGGGAAAGCGTATTTTATGGATACTGTAAGTCTTTCTGAAAGTGAATACGGTAGAATTAGTATTACTGTGGTCCTCGACCCTTTGATATGAGGCGATATGTAATGTAACGCAAGGGAGCATAACCTTATTAGTGTACTTAAGATTTGGTAGTGTACTTCCTTACAGTGAAGAATTGCTAGGAAGGAGATTGTTTAGATGAACGCCATTATTGGGAACTATTCAAAGTGCAGCATGTTATACCAAAAAACCACCATTACTACAGAACCCTGTCCACAATTTTACATCTAGCATAGTTCGTGACCGTTTTCAAAAAGACTATTCATAACAATTTTTTCACTCAAGTATAATTAAACAAAAGCACTTTATTCTCTTTTCAGTATAGGAATTCCATCTTCTCTTGTGATCCTTATGACACTAATTGTGTTTTGTTCGACAACATTTGAGAGTAATGCTTATAGGTGAGATTTCATTTATGAGAAAAAAAAAATTTTTTTTATTATAAAGTACGCTTTTGCCTACCAACTTTTATCTTTATTATGACAAGAGTTTCTGCACTGAAACAATACAGTGTAAGATGTGAGTTCATCCTTTATTCTTCATATAGGGTTGTCTTGACATTATAATAATGAGTACTGTATAAGTACAGTTCTTACGTTCTTAGCCATAGGTATATTTTATATGTATTACGTTCTTAGCCATTACGTTCTTAGCCAGTACTACACTATGGTAATTACGGTAATTACGGTACGGTAATTACGATACCGTAGAGTTAGCAATGCAGTGTGATTATTCTTCCAATTTCATCCTACAATTAGGTGAGTTGCAGTTGGTTTCGTCATTCCTGTGTTCATGAACTGAAGCTTGTTACTGGAACGCCTAAGGCCTAGCTGGGAGAGGGTGTGCGCCCGACAGGGTCTAAATCAAGGGTGTAGTGCCGGGTGGTGTCAAGTGTCAACTGTGAATTTTTGAAAAATTTGTGGACATGTCCACTTTCATGACGTGTGCGCGGGCGAGGATTCAATTTCAATCTAACAACGTGAAACGAGGGGTGCGCTGAGGCTGAAGAGGCATTGCGCGTTGGGATCCGGCGCGTAGCCTGTCGCTAAAATTTCAATCTCTTTAGGTTACCAACGCCTCCAAAGCTCGAAGGCGCCCTAGCAGAGAATACTCTATTGCAAAATCCCGTACGGACGCTGAATGGAGAGGTCAGCGGTCCGGAATCTATTCTGGTGGAGGGAGGTAGTAACTGTTCTAAATTTACAGAATACAATTAAATTGTCGAAATTATATTTAACTTCTCTATCTCTCGATATCTCTCGAAGACCAGCATGTGGTTGACAGGGTTTGAAGGAGTTCAGTGGCAGTATGCAGGAAACTTGGGACTATGTTCCCAGACCCGACCTCCCATGCATGCGGAGGTGATGGGAGGATCATGATAAGCAGGGACACGTCGGGAAAATTCTCCCGCGCAGGGAAGCTCCTTCGGATCGTGCATAAGACAATATACCTACAGCCGATATTTCGATATATTCTTCAGAAAAGTGACACAACTCTGAACAACTGTGATTCTGACACAACTCTGACACAACTCTTGCTTCGACCAGTTTGGGTGTCGATTTATCATTGCTTTTCATTCAGACACGATATACACGGGCACATCGGACGGCAAAGTTCTCCAAATTGTGCGCTCATCAATTGTGAAGGCGAAGCGTGTGGGCAGTGGTACTAATTGTGGTCAGTCGGTTTAGGCCGTTTAGGAGTTTATATTTCTCAGCTCTACTTTAATATGTATACAAGATCTGATCATAATAGAAGTAGAGCGAGAGAGATAACAAATCTTTTACGCTTCTTTATTCCAGTGTGAAATACACTTTCAATGTTTGCTTATGACATGTTCCGCAGAGCTCCTGAGCAGTAGGCGACGAGTTCCAGATGAAAAATTGCTTGACGATGGGGGGGAGGGGATTGAGAAAGAGAGATAGAGTGAAATCATAGAGAGAGTTACGGATAGAGAGAGGAAAGCTTGTTTCATACAGTACCCCTGTAGGGTCTCTTGAAACGGAATTCCGTTGCGGTCGTCCACTGGGAATCCGCCGTTTGGACGAGAACCGAATTGTAGTAATGGACGCCTACTTGGGATTATACGCAATTGACTTTGATGAAGGTAAGTGCGTTTGTTTGTATCATTATTGTACCCCTTATTGTTTGTTTGTACCATTACCATTTGTGATGCACACCATGTGGTGTTATTTAATAAATAAATAAATTATCAAACCAATTATTTAGATACCGCTTTGATCTCTCTAGAATTTGAACGACGAAGATACGATGTGTCCATTCAAGTTCCAAAGTTACGGCCGCAATCAATATAGGATTTGCGCTACTTGAAAGGAGCGGCACTTATAGAGCACCTTGCACACAATTGGCGCGCACACATATATAACATAAGGAGCGGCCACCGCTCCGCCCTAGCTGCTTCCTTTTTCCGCTGCGCGATGTTCCACACCTTTATTTTTTACAAATTATTCATGTTTCTTCAAGTCATAGTCCATTCTCCATTCCGTCTCAGACGTGATCAACTTTCTCTTCGATCCGCGTCGTAAGAAGTTCGAGGGCCGTCAGCTCTCATACATGAATGACCTTGTCGTCCTCAACTCCGATGAGATCCTATTTACGGAGTCGTCGTCGAAATGGAATCGTAAAGAGTACAACTATGTTTTGATGGAGAATCTACCAAATGGAAGGTGTGAACTGTGAACCATTTTTTTCGCTTGAAATTTCGAGCAAGAAAGTACATACTCGCAAAGAGATACTGTACTAATACTGATATGGGATCGTTATTACACAATTTATACTTTTATGTATTTCCAAATACTGTCAGAGAAATAAAACACACCAAATATAATAGAAATTATGAGATAAGCCGCTTAGAGGTACCTTTGATCCCACTGCAGCCAACGGAAGCTTTGCGTAGCCTCATGCGGCTCCAGAGGTGTTTGAAGTTTACCTAAAAGGTTCTAACTTACAATTAGCCTAATTGTAAGATAATTGCAAATTACTTTTGTATTTCAGAGTTTTCAAGTACAAAATCTCGACTCGCGAGCTAACACTCGTAGCTGACGGGCTTTACTACCCGAATGGAATCGAACTTTTACCTGATAAGCAAGCCGTAATCGTAGCTGAAACTAGCATGGCTCGTGTAAGCAAGTAGGTCAATATGGCATACGTTTCAGAGACTACATTTATGAACTAGTTCATCAAGGCTAACGTTAGCTGACTCCATGCATCATAACTTTTGCAAATGACCGGTATTTACAGTATACAATCCACGAATAGATTTTTAATAAATAATAAATATTTTAATATATTTTAATAAATAATAAATATATTAATATATTTTTCATAAGTGATAAATCTTTTTACGCTACAAGAGCGTGCTCCTTTTTTCATTTTATCATTTACTACCCAACAGACTAAATCATAGTTAGCGGTTAAGCCCATTATGTTATTATGTAAGATGATTTCTCGGAAACGCCGCAGCTAGCTGTGAAACTGTCCGGTTGTAAAATTTACAAGCAGTAGAAAGAGACCCACGGAGCCATCCATACAGGAAAGTAAGATTGTATAGTAGAAACAAAACAAATCAATTTGAATTTTAGGATTACATTATCTGGTGTAAATGCAGGTGAAAAGACGATCTTTGCTGACAATTTACCAGGTTAGGAGTAGAGTTTTTACCATTGATTTACATACTAAATTGCGTCTTATGTTATCTATATCCATAAATTTATTTGCATATGAACACCGAGTTATTATTATTATTATTATTATTTTCCCAGTCGTAATGAATTACGAATGACTACTGTCAAATAAGTGACTTGTAATTTAGGACTACCAAATAATATTCGACGTGGCCACGATGAGACGTTTTGGGTCGGCTTTTTACAAGTATGTTAGAAAAAGTGTTTTCAAAAAGTCTCAAGCCTACTCAACACCAAGCCTCTCCCACACACCCTCATAAAGCGCGCCGATGGTGCGCCAACTCTATTTTCATTGTTTGAGCACTGCGGGCGCACGCCTTGCGCTCCATAGGGAAGTCTGCGCCACGCGCTAGCTCACTCTCTTTTGTGCGGCACACCGGCGGCGTTTCATCAGTGTTATGATTTCAGACCCGTCATGAAGGGGATCCATCTCTAGTTGATGCTTTATCACAGAGCCCACTGACTAGAAAAGCTTTATTGACGGTGAGCTGAACATGTTCATAGTATTTATTAGTGTAGCCCGACAGCAAGATTAAAAATCTTAATTTTATCTTCATAGTATCGCGTCACATGGTTTATGGGTCTAACGTATCGAAACGTGCCACAAACAGAGTTTTTTCACGGAGGTAGTGTAGTAAAAATATCACATTGTTAATGTAAAATTTACGTAAGAATGTTGCGGAAAATCAACAGCACATTGAGAGAAAAGACGTTATAAACATACGGATGATGAAACGTAAGTTGCATAGAGTTCAATAAATATTTCCGTGCCCCACTGAACTGGAAGGGCCCAGATTATACAATCCATTGGAATACAGTTGTTCAGTAAATGTTTCACAAACCGTGCACAACATAAATTTATCTAATTACAGCTTATCCCGAACAAATTATGGCATGACTATGCCAAATCGTTCACTACGAAGCACACAATTGTCGTTTTGTTGGATGTAAATGGTACTGTAAAAAGGTCACTTCACGACCCAGATGGCCATGATTTCAAGGATGTCAGTGAGGTTGGAAAGTTATAACAGTACTCATTTATTTTATTTTATTTATATTGCGAGCGGCAAAATGTAACTGAAAGATCCAGCACGAAAAGTCTGTACATAAACGCGAGAAAGAACCAGAGAAAAGGATCTGCCGGTTTTTCGCGAATGGTTCTCAGCATATTCGACAGAACCCGGCAAAAGTCTGCGCGAAGCCTGACGATGACTGAGCAAGGTGATGTATGAGTCAGCGAGGTGATGCTGATTTTTCTCCCAGTGTGTTTCCTTTCCTCCTATCTCAGACCACTATTGTTCCCTTAATTTCTCCAAAATATCACTTTTCAGGTTCACGAAACAAACGAATACCTATATTTTGGATCACTAACGACAAACTTTATTGGCCGAGTGCATAAACACACCTACGAGCACGAGTTCATGGATCAGTATTAGCTTATGGAGCTTTACTTATAGGAACTATATAAATTGTGGAATTCATTGCATGAATAAACATTGGGATAATAACATATTTTATTGATTTCCTTCTTTTGCATGCCCCACTAGCGGGATATATATATATATATATATATATATATATATATATATATATATAATATATATATATATATATATATATATATATATATATATATATATATATATATATATATATATACCAGCCGTTCGAAGAGCCCTACGGGCTCTTCTCCGACTGGATGGCTCTTCTCCGATTGTTTCCCTATTTAAAACACTCACACGTCTACAAAGTCATTTGTAATTGGGGAAACGTATAATATGAGTCTGCATCTCCATTTGCTAACGCCACCATGCAAATTTGCCATTGAAGGTACTCTATGTAGCGCAGACCGACCGTACCATAAGCTAGCATCGCTCAACCGGTAGAGCGTTGGACTGTGAATCGAGAGGTTGCGTGCTGCTGTGGTTTCGAATCTCGCCAGCGGCAAAGATTTTGTATGCGCTTTCGATGCAAGAATTTGCTTTATGAAGGGATTTCGTTGTGCACATAAAAACAAACCCGTGACAAACTCTTCTCCTTTATATAATAAGATATTTTCTTGTTCAGTGCTCCGAGCATAAATCCCAACCAAAATTGACAAAAAAGGATCGTATATGTGTTCATCTTTTATTGTTGACATGTAATAAGACATCTCAAAAGGTGACCCTAAGGTACCACGCTTCACAACGCAGTATACTGACAAGGGACCAACCACATTTTACCTGGGTTTTCACGGGGAATTGAACCCGTGATTATGGATTACCGGTCCACGGCGCTAACCTCTACACTCTACACCTACACTATGGTCACCGGCGCAATGGACCAACGCGGCTCAATTCCCATTCAAAACCCTCATGGAAAACCAAAAACTCCGACATGGCCCCCGATCAAGTCCCTCAAAAAAACTCGATCAGTTTTTTTTTTGAAAGAATCGGGGCCATATCGGTTTTTTTTTTCGAAAATAATCGAGGCCATATCGGGGTTTCCACTTTCCTGTGTAATTGTTTTACTTGCGCACACAGGAAAGTCGAAACCCCGATATGGCTCCGACTATTTTGTAAAAAAAAAACTCCGATTCTGCCAAAAAAAAACCGCTATGGCCCCGATCAAGTCCCCCAAAAAACTCGATCACGAATAATCGGGGCCATATCGGGAACAGTCCAAGATAACCCAGATTATTAAAAAAAACCGATATGGCCCCGCTTATTTGTCGATGGACCCCGATCATTTCCAAAAACCCTGATTTTATGGAGATACCAACTTAATAAATGCTTTATTTCTTGTCAGACCATTAGCTTAATTGCTTACTACCTAAAATCGAATTGTCCTTCTGCCAATTATCTTATTATATAAAGGAGAAGAGTTTGGATATTTGATGTTTATGTATCCACAACGAACTCCATAATACGTTTCAATGATGTAGTATAAGATTCAACTTTTCGCCACTCCAATAAGCGAAATGAGAGGTCCAATTAGTTTTTTTTTTCGAAATTAAATGATTTCGTGCTTTTTCATTGAAACGATGTAATTTCTAGCGTGACGTTTTGCTATACGTTATACTGTTCTCTAAGGCATTGCGAAGAACCATATTGATAGCTTTACAATAATGCTGCCGGAAAGCGAACATCAACTCCGTTGTGGGGAACGCGCCTCAGGTATTCTTTTCTCCGACATGTTTTACTCACGAACCGGCAGGTATAAAGCCACTAAAATCGGCATGTGCTTTGCAAATCGATCAAGGAAGCCAACGGAGACAAAAGATTATACACAGTATGTTTCAGACATTTCATATAAGTACGCTCATTTCTGTGCGACTTTCAAATATCGCTCTGCAGTAGTATTGCTTCAGGAGGTGACACCTGTCGACGCTGGTGTTATCTTATTATATAAAGGAGAAGAGTTTACTTTTTTTTTTTGCAACAAAGCACCTTCATAAAGGTTTGCTCGCAGAAATGTAACGTACAGAAAACGTTTGCCTCGGGCGGGATAAGAACTCACCGTGAGCGCACCTAACCCTTGCTTCACAGTCGAGCGCTCTACCTGCTACCTTACCATATGCGTATCGCTCTGTAAGGGACGTTTCAATAGCAAATTTGCATGGTACAATTAGTCGCAGTGAGAGTTCAGAATCATATTCTACCGTTTCTACCACCAGTAAATACTCTGGAACGTGTGATTGCTGAGAGGCAAATAATGTCGAGTAGATGCAAATGTTTCACAGAGAGAAGACAGACCCAGAGACAAGTGGGGAGAGATAGAGAGAGTATTTGAATTGGAAGGTAGGGATTGCGAACTGATTATTTTTCCGGAAATATATTTTCTTAAATAGGAACAATCGGCCGAAGTCCGATTCCTCTAGTGGGAGAACTTCATCCGGCTGGTCTTATTTTATAAAGGAGAAGAGTTTGCGGATGGGTGACTTTATTTGTGATTACGACCACAACGAATTTTTTCTACGTTTCAGACATTTGATATTAGTAGGCAATTGTTCGCATATTTACAAACTATGCAGTATCTCTTACAGGGCGCGGACACAGTTTTGACTCTTATGTTCTTATGTATACTTTGTGTTTTTATTAACTGCACAAAAACAGGCGCTGCAAAAATCCGAGGAAAAACGCTGTTTTCAGCGAGAAATTCATTCATTAAAATAGATCGATCCAAGGTTAATCCGATCCAAGGTGAATATAAGCTTCAGACGTTTCGCCGTCCTAAAGGTGTATAACATAGCACATTTAGCGCTATCACACTAACATAGGAAATTAGGAGAGAGCTTAAAGCGAAATACTAGCCCCTTTGGAAAATTTGCATATGATAAGCAAATCCTATGTATCCTATGCTAATTTTTCTCGATTTTCCACGGCAATCGAGAAAATTTAGCATAGGATACATAGGATTTGCTTATCATATGCAAATTTTCCAAAGGGGCTAGTATTTCGCTTTAAAGGTAATATTGTACACTTTAATGAAAACACCCATTCCACATTCATGAAGCAGCTACTTGTAAGTTATAATTTTACCCAGATATAAGAGAAAATAAGCTGCAAACCGTACTTATCTTTTAATTGGTTCGCCTCCTATTCAAATCTACAGAGAAAAGAACCACCGGAAAAATTGTTATTTGAATATTAGCAAATAAAAGGTAAAAAAATTGTGCAACAAATGAAAACGAAATAATTGCCGAAACCAACCACGAAAAAATCTTGAATACTTCGTATCTATAACGGACAACTTCTAAAGGGAAGAATGCGAAAAGATTTGGTGATAACTTTTACTGTCGTTCAGTCGTAAGCAGACGTATGCCTTAGATAGAGGGATACCAGGGGCTTATGATTTTTTTGCAATATTCTGGTTCATTTTCAATCACAAGAGTTGCGCGATTTCCGTTGACAGTAAAAAGTAAACAATCCAGGAAGTCGAAACATTGTATCGCGGTAGTCTTTTCTTTTTCTTTTTTTTTTACAACAGTGGTGTGTCGTGTAGTCGTCGTACCTTTTATTATGTTTCCACCTCTGGCGCACCAACGGCGCGTGCCGGTACATAGCGCACCATTCCCTTTATTTTCATACCAGGCATTTTTACTATGTCCCGCGTTGTACGGTAGACAACATACTGAATAGTGAGAGCAATCATGGCATTTCTACCAATCATGGCAGAATTAGCAATTAGCGATCGTTTACCGACATCTTTCTAACAGAAAAACTCAGCAAGAGGTTGGGGCTTTGGGCCATTATAGAGCCACCGTCAATAAGTTTCCCATGTACGACAAGAAAATAGCCAAATGATAAAATAAATCAATATTTTTCGGCAAACTAATTGTCTGCGAAGACAATTGCCTGGCCGTTGGCTGCGCAATAATTGCCTGTTATAAAGCAAACATGCAAAGAAATATTGGTGAACCCATCTGGTGACTGTTCACTGTTTTTTTCATGATCAAGTTTTGCCGAAAACCGTCGTGAGTTGGGCACCAAAGGTCACGAACCAGTCGCGAGATGGTTTTTTTTTTCGGCAAAAACCATTTGGTGATGGGCTAACGACGGTTTTTACGGGGTTTCAGCAATTATTAGTTTTCCTGTGGTGAAGGAATATTCGTTTCCTATTTTAAATACCTTCTTTGTGTTCCTTTCACTTTTTTAAAGCGAGGTACTGGCCGGTGTTTGAAACACATCGAGTAGACCAGCACTCTTATGCGTGTATGTGCAAATGAAAATAAATTAGAATTAAAAGAATCAAGCTAAATTTGAGTAAAATGGCATAAATAGGTAGGAATAAATTGTCCGCGACGCGCTTCAAAAACCGGCCGGTATTTCGCTTTATGCAATATATATGTATGCAATATGGGTTAAAGGGAGAGCCCACGAGAAAAAAGTTTTCCTCAATTTACTTGCACAAAATGTCCAGATTTTCAGAAATATTATTGTGAAAATCGCATTTCTTTGCAGCTAGAACTCACAGAGTTATTCGTCGGCAAACTGTGCGGCCAGGTGCCGTAGTCAGAAAGGTTTAAATACGTTTTTACGGTTTATATCCACCCATTAGCATTCTCTCCCAGCATAATGATTGTTAGACAAAAGAAGAACACTGCTACCAAGCGTTTCCAATTACTTAATATAATACCCAAAAGGAGCAAAAATGGATTCTGTGCGAACAGTTTGCCGAGGAATAACTCTGCGAGTTCTGGGCGTAAAGAAATGCATCGTGTGCCTCTCCCTTCAAGCGAAATACCGGCTGGGTTTTCATGCGCATCGCGGACATCTGAATTCTTACCTATTTATGCAAAGTTGCTGGAATTTGTGCTTTATTTTATGTTCTTTTGCATAAGCAGCATAAGTTTTTCAAAAACCGGCCGGTATTTCAATTTTACTCGTTTTTTTGTTACTATTTCTCTTACATTCCAGAATCTCGTAATGTCCATTCCCGACACCGAGCGCGTCCGCATTATTTTCAAGGTCGGTTATGCCTTTTTAAGTAGTTACGTAGTATGCTATAAACTGTAGACTGTAGGAACTGTGCATTGTATAATACGCATTATAAATCTTTACGCATGAGAGAACCATTCTGTGGGGCAATCCAATAGTTCAACGTTTGTTGCCATGAACATGGTATGTGTGCTGCGCGTTCCAGACCCACCTTTCCTGCGGCCGCGCTGCACAGCGTGCCTGGTCCATTGGTCTGGGTAAAGACTGCACCTGGACCTGTTTCTATATTTTGGTTGTTTGTTGGTTATTGTGTGAACTTGCCGTTTTGTAGTATTATTTACCGTGGTATAGAAAGGATTCGGGGCAGTTCACGCTCATTTTCTCACAGTCCGCGCGAACCCGACACACCTACGGCCCACCTTTTGACGATGGGCGGCGCGCTCTGGGCACATTTTCGGGTGCGCGACCACACCGCACACTGTTATTTAACGCGCGGCCACCGTCCAAATTTTCATGTTGGGGGCTTGGCGTGGAAGTTGCCCCCGTAACTTTGCCGCGTGCACTCCGTTACAACATAATGTGGCCGTTTCCTCCTCGAAATATTGGTCTGGAATGCGCGGCTGACCAACTAATAAGTTTCTTTAGCGGCGAAATACCACCCGGTTTGGGTTTTTTTCACCAAAAATGGTTTGAAAAGGTTATAAAAATAAACGTAAATGCATCTTGCACAAAAAATTTCGCTTTTTTGCAATTTCTGTGCGCGAACGGACCGGGTCCCGTTCCGGCTATCAAGCTGGGAACACTGTACAAAACTTTTTTTTATTTATTTTCTTAATTAGATGCATTTTTAATCACATACAGGAGCCGCCGTTCCGGCTAGGCTCGTATTACTGTACGTACCGGCTCGTAAAACGAACGGGGACATCCCGTTCGGGGAGGGAGGGTACTAAACCCGGCCCGGCCCTTGTGCGTGTCGCGTCGCGGCTCATTTAGGTGATTAAAAATGCATCTAATTAAGAAAAAAAAATAAAAAACGTTTTGTATAGTGTTCCCAGTTTGATAGTAAGAATACTTTTTGCATAAAAAATGACCACACATTCATTGCTTCTGCTATTTTTTATGAGGAGCACTTTTTTTTCCTTTTTTTCCAGTTTTCACCCAATACACAATCCACGACCAGGAACTCACTTTTTCAATATATGAATCTTCATGGTGTTGTGAGAATTAGAACACGTGTTGTGATAAACCAAAACATACGTGACTGGGAAAACCAGACGCGCTACCTTCAAAAGTTGTGCAACACAGCATTAGCGTTAAACAAGGAGGATTAAAATTAATTAAGGATTGGCGTTTTGGATGTTTTTTTTTGATAATGGGGAGACAAAAGCCTGGCGCCATTCCCTAGGAACCTCTCCCGTACCGTAAGAAACTATGGGAGTCTTTGTTTTGCAGTCAGATGTCACAATTCCTGTTGTAGTTGCGTAGCGCTGCTAC
>JAANDG010000795.1:0-57314 GCA_036852015.1 Pelodera strongyloides | reverse complement strand
GTCTATAAGTAGCTGCTAACCACTCACATACTCACTAATAATTAGGGACATTTTTGTTCCATGCGAAGGTCTTCATTATGATGCTCGCTTCTAATTGTAAACAGAATAACAACGTAATGTTCTTTCATAGTAACCCTTGTATTTATGAACCCAGTATATCCCTCCTTAGCTCCATAATCCATGCGCCTATGTTATTCATTCATTCACTCATTTTTATTGCCCTTTTCAGCTCCATATTGTTAGAAATGCTCAATATATTAAAAATGCAAGTCGTACGTAAGAATTCGATATATTATTCTTACTTGTCATGTTGTAGCGTATATTCTAAATATACTATTTTGTTTGTGGAACACATCTTAAATTTATTTCGAACTGTTATTTTCCACCTTGTAATTAGCATATCATCTTCGTTCCTCTGATGGATATAAGCTGAAGACACCGCCTAATTTGCATTGAGTAGCATCTAGTTGTGAGGTGTTGTGAACTCATTTTTCACGGAAAAACGTAGCTCGAAATAGAAATTCGACACAGAATTTTTTGTTCATTCGAATAGAAAACCCTAGAAGGTCCAGGGTGATAATCGTAGACTCTTGATCTTCATTTGCATGCAAAGGAACCCCCTGAGATTGGGTATAAAAATGGGTGGAATGGGGGTAGGGGCCAATCTAACGAAGACGAGGTCTCCACGCCATGGCAGCAGAGCTGGTCCAATTGCAGCCGGGTACCCAGGTACAGTGATTTTAATTATCTCCTTTCGACGCTAAGGACGCAAGGGTTAGGGGAGCCACTCCCACGCTAGGGTACAATTTGCTTCTCAAGTTATAAGGCTGTTTGCAGGTCGAGAGATGGCGTATCGACAAAAAGTTGGGAGAGGGAGGTTTCGGAGCTGTGTACAAAGTGTCCGATCCGACTGGACAATACGCTTTGAAGGTGGAGGGAGTGAATGAACAGATTCAGGTGGGTATCTACCTACTATGCCCTCTGACTATCCCTTCTCAGCTCTGTCACTTTCTCTCTCTCTCTCTCTCTCTCTCTCTCTCTCTCTATCTGGCTATGCATTTCAGGTGCTGAAAATGGAGGTGTTCGTGTTGACTGAACTGGGAAAGAGAGGTGGTCGTCATTTCTGTAAGATTGAAGATAAGGGACGCTATGGATCCTTCAACTATGTCGTGATGACTCTTGTCGGAAAGTCCCTTCAAGATCTGAGAAAGGAGGGCCCAGGAGGCCATATGTCCCTGGGTACGGCCCTCAGTTGTGGACTTCAAGCCCTGGAGGCGCTTGAAGATCTGCACGGTATCGGATACCTTCACAGGTAAGCCCATTATAATGCCAGTCCGTGCTTACTGTATTTCCCGATTTTAGTAGGCAGCAGCCCGTGTGTGTCTCTTTGTTGCTACCCATGTTTTTCCAGGGACGTGAAACCCGGTAACTACACCGTCGGGAGAGCCGAGCTCAACGAACTCCGCAAGGTTTACGTGCTCGATTTCGGTATGTGCCGAAAGTTCACCAATGAACAGGTGCGATTTTTTTCCGCTGCTTTAGTCTCCCTTGTAGACAACAATGGCGTATTTTATTTACTTATGTCTCATTTACTTTCGCGAACCTGCAGATTTTTTTCGTAATCACATATCATTTTATTACATAATTATTTTTTTGCAGGGTGTGATCCGTAAACCGCGTGCTGCTGCTGGTTTCCGTGGAACTGTCCGATATGCACCCATTTCTTGCCATCTTCAGAGAGAATTGTGCAGAAAAGATGATGTCGAGACATGGCTCTATATGCAGGTACATATCCACAGATCTTAGCAGTCGTAGTACTTGATGTTGTCGACCTAAGCTTTACATGTGTCTCCTGATTATTACTGTATTACATCTTATACATTACTATTCAGGTCGAGTTGACCACCGGCAACCTTCCGTGGAAGAACGTGCAGGACATGAACCAGGTGGGAGAATACAAGAAGAGGTGCAGAGGACCCGCCATTGGGGAGCTGTTCGCCGGATGCCCCAACGAATACAGAGAGGTAGGCAGATTGTTACATTGGCACTTACTCACAAATTATTTCCTTACTGTGCAGAAAATAAGTTAATGTTAATGTCCCAGCCTGAAGATACGAAATAAGGAGAACCAACATTCGTCTGTAGGAAATCGATTCTGCTCAAGGCTTCTCCGCTCATAGTAAATCTCCATATTGAACCACTTTTGTACAAATGATCAGGCTCTTCAAGCGCACATTTTTTATTCCCTTCCCGGATCTTATTCTCTCGAATGTCTTATTGTATGTTTAGGTGATGACCCACATCGACAACCTCAAGTACTACGACGCGCCCGACTACCAGCTCTGCTACAGTATCATTCGCCGTGCCATCACGTCTAATGGTGCCCAGGAGTTCCCGTACGATTGGGAGAAACCCGCCGGGGGAGGAAACCCATACATCTAATCACCTAACTATCCTGACAATTGATTTGAAATGCTAACTGTGTCCCCATTCGCTTCCCAATGCTCTGGTCCCCATGGTTCATACATTATGTCTGTTGAATAGAAATAAATCTGTGCTTGATTGATCTATTAGAGATTCCCAGATGTTCCCATAATTGCTAGATCAATCTTGCACGATCCTCGCTTAGTTATTCCCCTTTTTCATGAAATGTCGCTATAGCACAAGCAATAGAATTGTTGGCTTTAACACAACACAAGAGTTTGTAAGAAGTGATTTGAAACCGACAAGAGAAAATAAAATGTATTGCTTCGCAAATATTACACTGAACACACAAGAAAGATCATAAAATTCAAAATGCCTAATGGCTAAAAACACATTCATATTGGCTGTGAATATCGTTTTCAAATGTTATACACACTTGATGCAATTGGTGCAATAATGCAGTGCGCACTATGACACTGCAGTAGGATGCGTTGTCGAATGACTGTGTTGTAATCGAACGAATACAAGACTGCGATGCTACTTCCAAACGTCTCTTCTCTTAAAATTTGTCTTATACATAGCTTGGGTGACATCTCCAGAGGCGATCTCTAATAAATTAGAAATAGCATCGTGAAGCTCAAAGGTCTGCCCACGCTTTCACGAAAAAAGGATTTTCGCTCTTCGCTAGACTTCGCTTCTAGACTTCTAGACTTCGCTGATACAACTACCAAAAACATCCGATTCAAAGAGAACACTGACGGGTTTCCCAAAAACTAACCATATTTTCATGTGCGGTGATATTTGACCGAAGAGAATCCCTAAATTGCTAAATTGCTGACGCTACAATAAACTGCATAGCCATGGAGGGCATTTCAATTAATAAAGCGAAATACCCGTCGGCTTTTGAAACACATCAAGTACACCAGCATTCTTATGCAGCCTATGCAAATGACAATAAATTAGAAGAAAAAATCGAGCTAAATTCGAGAAAAATGAGCATAAATACGTAAGAATTCAGTTATGCGTTTCAAAAACCGGCCGGTATTTCGCTTTAATCAAATTCAGGTCTATGGCCACGATGCGTTTCAAATACCGGCCGGCATTTCGCTTTAAACATTTCCATATTAAACATTTACACTCATCAAACATCTCATTTTACTTCATCGTTCGGTCCAGTATTCAGTATTCTGTGATAGGCTTTCTCGTGCGGTATCGGGGCTAGAAAGAGAATCAAGCTATCTCGATTTGCTTCATGACCTTGTTTTCTTTTCATTGCGAAATATCAGTGCATACATACTACTTGTGAATGTTCCTGTAATGAGTAGAAACTATTTCCTTTACCTTTGACAGAGTTCTCGTAAAATAGAGGAAAATACGGTTTATGAACAACCACGAAGTCTGTTCAATAATGAAAAATCGAACAGATTACGGCTCACTGAATTGCAGCATAAATCAATCACAACTTAATTATTGCGCCAATTACAAGAAATCACGTCGAATAAACAACTCCTTGCATGCACACAGCCTTCATGCAAAGCCTCAACAATGAACTTTTTTTTCAATTTGGTCCAAAAACCAAAAATTATGACTGAATTTTCCGATGGGCCTGCGCACGGTGCAGCAAATTAACACAATAGTAAACTATCGACAAATCTTTTGTTCGTTCGGACGTCCATACCGCGTTAACCAGGAAACAGTCTGTGGTTACAAAAGAAAGTTATCGACAAACAATTAATGTTGAATCCATTCAAGTTTGGGATTCCCTTATAAAGAGGAGGAGAGGAGCTGGAATAAGCACAGATTCGGTTTTTCCTTCTTCAATATATTTATATCTTTGTTTATCCACAAAAAAAAACAAGCTATAATATATATTTGACATTAAATAATTATATTCAGAGGATGTATCTCATCTTGTGTGCGACTATTTTCTGCCTGGGAGCTGCACTTCCAGCGGTGCCGTTTAGTTCAGAGGTATCACTAACACAAACTCAGTATAACGCAGTTGTCAAAAGACCTGAATGAGTAGAAAACATATTGATCAGTGAAATTGGGGTTTATTTATAAAGGCAATCTTAATCTCAATAAATCTTAATACGGTATGGGAGAGAATATTTTCTACTAATTTTTAATGTCAGAAAATAGCCGCTGACTTGGAGAGAAAACTCCAATTTCAAAGGACATTGGAAGACGAAGTAGTGAACGAAGCAGCACATACCGATCAGGCAGAACTGGAGAAACTTAGAAAGGTAGGCGGTTTGTTCTTCCTTATCTTTATTTAGATTACCTCTGTAAATCAATGTCACAGTTTGGTCTCACAAAATAAGCACTGCTGAATGACCAATGGTCATGTAAAACGGCGGACGTTAGTTGACGATATGGTACGGCAGAAAAGCGCATAGTTCTACTAGAAACTCAAAAATAGATTTTGGCAAGCCAACTTCAAACTTCATTTTCTTCAGAGAGCTAAGAAAATTCATTCTGTGCCCAATCCTGAGACTGTTGAGAGAATTAACATGGAAACCGAAGAAGACAAGGACTTGTTCCAAGGAGATATCAAGCTGACTGAGTATATTACTATTTACGAATGTTAATTACTTATAGTTTCACATCAAGGTAGCATAAGTGCTACTAAATACAAACATTTAAGAGACCAACTGGACAGTCTTATGCCTTCGGAAGGATCTGATTCTACAGGAAAAAGAATGAAAAGGGCTGCAATGAACGTGAGAAAGTGGGACAAGGTCTACTATTACATCGACGACAGAAACATGCGTAAGTGGCAGCCAAATAATTCAGAATATTTGGGTAACTTCTGGCCTGCATATTCTCCACGTGACCTCTACTTCCGCAGTTTTCTTACGATAAATATTTAGCTAGCTACATGTAAACTGGTGCAGTATCCAACTATCCGTAAAGTAAATATCTGTCCCTGTAACGCACATCATACTCACATACTCATACATAGCATTTTAGCTGCTGATTCGAAACAAGCTGCGCAGTACGCAGTTGCGTTCTGGCAAAACAATACTTGCATTGATTTTGAATACAATGAGACAGCACGGTGGGTGTTCACTTCACATCTAAGGGATATAAATCATAGTATTTATGGAATCTTCTTATTCAAGTTTCCGTTTTTCTAGTGACCGGATCCGTGTTTATGCTGGCAGCGGCTGTCATTCACAGTTGGGACGCATTGGTGGCCAACAGGACGTCTCAATTGGGCCAGGATGTGGATTTGTAATATTTACATTATTTCCAGTTTCAAATTTCAATATTCTCAAATATGTGTATGGCTCTATGTAACCACAATCGCCCACATTTTGATATATCTGGATAAACTACCTACATAATACCACCTAATACCTTAATTTCGTGGAATTTCAGCCCGGTATCGGTGTTCACGAATTTGGCCACGCTCTTGGCTTCATGCACACGCAATGCAGAAAGGACAGAGATGATTATGTAGTCATCGATTTGCAACAAACTCTCGTAAGTTTTCAATAACCAATCAGTGAATATTTCTCCGGATTGGTGGAGTTTGACCTTTGACCCATGGTGTGGCCTGCATGGCGCCTCTCGTCTATGGGACATGTGATTTGATACTGCGACTGGTCGTGGCGGTAGCGTAGTTGTTGATGCCCGCTTGTTCAATACCCCAATTTTCGGGAACATAAAATTCAAGTAAATCCAATAAGTTGCAATGGAAGCAATGCTAACATAAGAAGAAGGCGAGCCACAATAATACAGAAAAAAACCTTGTATAGTGACACATTCAGCCCAACTATTATCACAACTTCAATAAACTTTCGGATGCAGCAAACAACAACTATGGATTTCCTTATGACTATGGAAGTGTTATGCATTATGACGCATACGGGTAAGAGTTTTTGAGACGCCAATGTTTAGTTTACAAAGGAAAAGTTATCTTGGAGAACATGCACTTTTTTATTATATATTTAGGTTCTCAGTCACCGGAAAGCAGGTTATCTTCACCAAAAACCCGGATTATCAAGAAGTGATTGGATCTTTAATCGTATCATTCTACGATATTGAAATGATGAATGAACACTACAATTGCAAAGGTAAAAGAAAGTATATATATATATATCAATATATTTTCTTGATAATTTAAGTAAAGTTTCTTGATTTGTACTCAATAGGGATTCTTCTTGATTGCTTAACTGCTTAAAAGATCGCAGTCACTTCAAATTCGATTTTTACTTCAATAATCCATAAACATGAAAAAAGCCCCTAGAAAAATACCATTCCGGTGTCAATTTACTGAAAATTTAACCCAGGGAAAGAAATCCCCTCGGTTGTTTTGATAAGGTACAGTATGACAACGACAACTGAGACAGTAGAGCGAGACACTTTCCCTCTTCCCGATTTTGTCATCATTGGCAACCGGCCAAGTCCCTTTGCGATTTAGAAAACACCTTTTTGTCAAAAATCAAAACTCAACACAAGGGATTTCTTTCCCTGTGATAAATGTTCCGTAAATTGGCATTGGAAAATTTTTCTAGGTATCTTTTTATATTTATTGAAAACTGAAGTAAAAAGGCAAAATTGAAGTGACTGCGACTGCGATCCTTTATCAATATATAGATGTAATAGATTATCAATTACAGCCCGATGTCCATCTACTTCTTCCTGCAAGAATGGTGGTTTTCCCCACCCAAGAGACTGCTCAAAATGTCTTTGTCCGAGAGGCTGGGGAGGAGCTAATTGTGATCAGAGGGTGAATATTAATAATATATTACTGGCACAGTAGAACTAATATATAAAAGCTCAAGAAATATTCAAAACGTGATAAAAAATTATACAAACTTTATCCAATCTAAAGTTAGCTTAGAATACCTGTTTTGTCCTATTGTGTTATCAAAACGTCTAATTCAATTTCCGTAAATGATCGAAATTTCTTCAGCCATCCGGTTGCGGCACTGAGCTTTCTGCCACAGAATCTCCCCAAAATGTGACCGTTTCCGCGGGATTAACTCATTCAGTTTTTGTGAAGGAATTACATGAATGCAACTACTTGATTAAGGTAAACGTTCAGCCTTCGCCCCTACAAGTAGAAATTTGAAGCGATATACATGTGGTTTGTAGAAGAAAACTACATTACTTTCTAGCGAATTTAGTCATAATTATGTGCGGAATCGGAGAGAAATTAGCATGGGAGTCTAATTGTTCAGCACACGTCACTCCAGGCACAATAGTTGGTATCAGTGAAAACTTTCCCCCATTCCAGGCTCCCGCTGGTAAGAAAATCGAGATAACAGTAGCTGGGGTGGGGGGATACCAAAGTTGTTCCCCAGGTTGTATTTACAATGGACTGGAGATCAAATCGATGGAAGATCAGAAAATGACTGGAATCAGGTTTACATTTATTTTTATTTTAACGCATATATGAATACGTTTTCACGGTCCAAACAGTCTACTTTCATGATTCGGCAAGCTGAGCCATAAAACTACATTATCTGGTACCCCGAAAAAGGCTCCACACACATTTTGTATGTAGAGCCTATTTCGGGCTTTCATGAAAGGAGCGCTCAGGATGCGAGATGGCTCAGTGCATGGGAACATGAACTACTGAACCAATCCTACTCACTGAGCGTAACGCACATCATCCAAACGTACAAACAATAAAACAAACGCACAAACAAAGAAAACTCAAACTCAAACAAAAATGCTGGCTTTATTCCTTTGCAACAATATTCCAAATGCAGAATGTAAATCTCATTGCTAATCAAATCAGTCATCTGTTTCCGTTTGTATGTTCGTTTTTAACTTTTCCTCGGATGACACCTTTACCTTTTGGTGTATTTAATAAATAAATAAATAAATAAATATAATAATAAGATTCTATCTGCTCATACTCATTGTTAGGTACTGTTGCAAGGAAGATCGGGGATCCACAGTAGTTAGTTCCACAAATGAAGTCCCGATTCTGGTTTACAACGGCTACCGTACGAGTGAGTACACACTCTCATACAAAGTTGGTCAGTTCCTTTTCTTTCAATTACCGTAGTTAATATTACCGTAGAGCTTTATTATAATAACGTTATATCATCATCATCATCATCATCATCATTATTTATGCTATTTGAAAATGTGTAATGTTTGTTTTCAGTTAGTGGCTGTACGAAGAAGAGTACCGTCTAAACGCAACACAAGTGAAAGCAATGATTGTTACTTTGAAATAAAATTTTCATTGCATTTTCAGAATTAATTTTGCAATTCAGAAATGTATGATTGTTTAAACACTAAATAGAAGACAGACAGTTAGACAGACAGAGCCCTACAGTAAAGATGCGAACAGACAGTTGAACCATACACGTGCACCCAAAAATGCATAATTGAAAGGATAAATGAGAAGGACATGGAAGAAGAGGAAATAGAGAAATATAAATGTTTGGTTATTTGGTAGCAAAGACTTACCGAAGATTCCAAAAGTTAATACAATTCATGTAGCAAGGTTCTTTATTGAGAACAATGACCAATGTGTTTGCATATGCCAAAGTAAATGCGAATAATACAAGGGACTTTATGGCAGCCCTGAGCCAATTGTCATAAATTTTGAGCCAACATTTGGTGGTGGGTGGCGGTAGCGTATTGGTTAACGCAGTGGACCGGCAATCCAAAGAAGCAGGGTTCCATTCCCGCTCGTTCAATACCCCCAATTCAAAATGTATAATGTGTTTACAGTCCAGGTTTTTTTCTTTAGAACCCAACAACGGAGTTTGACCACCACATCACATGGCACCCGTGTCGGCATCATTTCATTGTCAGGGGTACTACCATTCGTGTGCTTCTTCAGCTGCCCCGCTCTTCTTTTGGGCGGACGGGAGACTCCTGGCACAACAAAGGAAACTTCTGCCAGTGCGCCGCGTTTTGTACCAGATTGTACAGAGTTCTTCTTTGGATCCTTTCTGCCAAATGAGATATCGATGTTCATGCTTGCTTGCCATAGAGTTCTGCGCTGAAATTGGCGCGGTGGCATCCTTAGAGGTCATTTAGCCTAACCATAAAGCCAACATGCCAGTAAAAGATATGAGCTAAAAAGGTGTGAAAGTCGAGACGAATGCGACTCGATCATCAGAAAGTTTAGCTTTTCCAGTCGCTAGGAACATATGAGACACCAGAAGGAGTGAAAACGTAGTCAAGGTAAGAGTGTTGCTGGATGTGCATGCCCGAAAGTCACCACCGTACATTTACTTTGTCGTAATCTAGAATTACAGTACCATCTTTGGAAAGAAAATACGCTCCCAAAGAAAAATTGTGAAACTTTGGTTCCTTCATTTTGTAGTGAGGTACACAAATGATCGGCGATTGATGTGCGTGCGCCAGTGAGCTTGTTGATACAATTTAATAATTCCTGTCCCTAAATAAACTGATTCGAATTCGCCATGTAGGACACAATGGTGTATTTGAAACCCGCTACGTATTTCACGTTCAAATTTCAGCTGTAGCATTTTACTTTACGCACAGTGTTGTCTACTTGGCAATATACTCTTATATAAAGGAGAAAGGCTTGAAGAAGTGCGATTTTGTTTGTTTTATGTCCGCAACGGCTTATACATTTCAGGCGTTTGGTATAAGTATGCCAGCTTTTGTCCAAAATAAGCGCATTTGAATCTTGTTACATAAACTTGGATTTACGCTTCAACCGTTTCATATAGATACAGACATACATGTCCATTTTTTTTTTCGCTGTCACCTACGTAGTTTTTGAAAGTCGCCTCAGGCGGCGGTGTTGGATAGCCTGCTCTCGCATCAGAAACAAAGCCTGCTCTCATCATGCTCTCTAGCGCAGTGGTAAAGCAGCAGTATAGGACTGCCGATGGAAAAATGTTTGGGTTCGTCTCCCGCCCACAGATTTGGTCAGTGCTGCAGTCTACTGCAATTGTCTACATGCAAAATGCAACAATGAGCTATTTAAAAAAAACATGAATGATCTTCCTTGCCCACATGCAGTAAGTTAACAATAATAAAGTATCGACAAATATTTTGTTTGGAACACCAAACATTAACCATGAAACAGTATGTGGGTTACAAAAGAAAGTTATCGAGTAACAATTAATCAAGCTGAATATATTCACGTTTGGGATTCCCTTATAAAGGGAAGGAGGGGAGATAGAATAAGCACATGTTCGGTTTTCCCTTTCCTTATACTTTACTTGATACATGCTTAGCTTGCCACAAAAAAACTAGTTATTTAAATCAATCTTCAATAGAGTGCACCTTTATTCAAGGATGGTAACACGATAAATAATGTTCAAAGTTCTTATGATATGTTTCGCAGACGTCCTGAGCAGCAGACGACGAGCTCAAGACGACAATTTTCTCAACGTTATTCTTTATTTAGAGGATATTAAATAATTATATTCAGAGGATGCACCTCATCTTGTGTGCGACTATTTTCTGCCTGGGAGCTGCACTTCCCGCAGTGCCGTTTAGTTCAGAAACAGAGGTATCACAATTTATCACAGTAGATCATAGTCTACATATGACCGATGACCCATACTTCACGAAAGTACCTATCCATAAAGAAAACGCAAGCAAGTGGTTTTTGCCAAAAAGACTTTTTTGAACAAGAAACTCTTATTATATAAAGGAGCATTACATAAAGGAGCAAAGTCCACAACGAAAATTCGCATATCTCAAGTCCTCTCTCGGGGATAAAAAGAAGAGTCTGTGCGCATACTTGAGCAAACCAAACTGCTCAGTCACTTCTTTTTCGTAGTACTTCATTGTGTAGTCGCCTCAGGCGGTGATAGCCTCTGGTGATAAATAATTCTGACGTAAGCGAATTATTTTTATTGTCAGAAAATAGCCGCTGGTTTGGAGAGAAAACACGAAATTCAAAGGAAAATCGAAGACGAAGTAGCGAATGAAGCAGCGAATACTGATCAGGCAGAACTTGAGAAACTTAGAAAAGTGGGTTTGTGTTTAAAGCTGATGAATCCTTGCTTGGCGTAATTCGGCGGACAACTCAGGTGTGCATATCCTTGATCTAACAAAGGAATCGCTTTTGAATCGGGGCTGATACTCTAAGGTAAGCATATTACGTTCAAGTTCCCGCTGAAAAGACTTGTTATAAAATTATATGTAGTACAAAATATCATCTATCTCTTTCAGAGAGCGAGGAAAATCCACTCCGTGCCCAATCCTGACACTGTTGAGAGAATTAACCTGGGAATAGAGGGAGACAAGGACTTGTTCCAAGGAGACATCTTGCTGACCGAGTATATAATTAAGGAATATTAAACACGTTGTTAATATCTTCATTTATTCAACAATCCCTTGAACTAAGACTTACTCTAGCTGTAGTTTTAGGTCAGGTCAGTGCTTGAATAATTGAATAAGCATTACTGAATACAACTAGTTTAGTGACCAACTGGATAGTCTTATGCCTTCGGAAGGAACAGATTCTACAGGAAAAAGAAGGAAAAGGGCAGCAATGAATGTGAGAAAGTGGGACAAGGTCTACTATTACATTGATGACAAAGTATTATACATGCGTAAGTAGCAATCAATTAATTAATACAGAATATAGGAAATTTTATAAATATAATCAATCCTCTGTCACAAATGAAATTGATTGATTGACCTTTGAGTAAAGAGCTAGATTGCTTAGACAAACGAGCATGGCCTGAATTGGTTTTTTCGAACGCCCATTTTAACGTCGTTGTTTATTTAGCTGAGAGCTCCAAAAAATATGCGCTGTACGCAGTGGAATTCTGGCAAAATAATACTTGCATTGATTTTGAATATAATGCGACTGCAAGGTGGGCGTAACTTCTCATTATGATTATTTAAATACCAGCCGTTCGAAGAGCCCTACGGGCTCTTCTCCGACTGAAGGAATCGGCCTTCGGCCGATTGTTACACACTGTTCAAAAAAAACTTTCATTTACGTTTATGTGGAAACATATAGTTTGGTTCTGGAGTTCAGAGTTTTTGCAAATCATGCAAATTTGCTATCGAACTTCTCTTCTCCTATATATCTGCTATAATATCCTCGACATATAAGCTAGCATAGCTCAACAAGTAGAGAGTTGGACTGTGAATCGAGAGATTGTGTGCTGCTGTGGGTTCGAATCCCGCCAGCGGCAAAGATTGTGTATGTTCTCTTTCGATTATGAATAGAAAATTTTCTTTATGAAAAGAGTTCGTTATGTTCACACAAACAAAAAAGTAAACTCTTCTCCTTTATATAATAAGATTATTTGTTGCATCGTATCCGCATATTCCGGGACTTCGGCTATCAGGGCCCACGTGTTAAAAAGGGTCAAACCCAAGAGTAAACCTATATTCAAATTAATATAAATTAGTTTATTACAATATATACAAAACAAATTTCACCTGCATTTACCTTGGTGAAATTTATCCGATAAAGTTTTCGGAAATTCCGACCTTTGTCTAGGCGCTCTCAAAAATCGAGTTTAAAACAAAAGACCGCCAGTATAGGTCTTATTAGTGCGTCTTCTGTTTGCATCTTTCTTGCATGTCTTTCGGCTTCATCATTTTTTATATGCTGCTGTCTACTGCGCGCGTTTAGAAAACAGATCTTTTTTTTGCAACTCATCTAGAAAGACCGTGTTAGCACACGTTTTTGCTTCCCAAACGATTGAGCAAAAAAACCGAAATCCCATAGTGAAGGCATTTTTTGTAGGGGTTTGAAATTGCTTTTATTTTTACCTAACAGTTTTTGTTTATTTTTGTTTTCTCTTTCCTTAAATAGAAAATGTAAGCTTTTTTGCGCCCAACATGACATGCAAAACCGGGTTGACATCCCTTTAAACTGTTTAAAGGATGAGGTCCACCTCAGAACACAAAAAAGTTATTATTTTTATTAGATTACCCGTGTCTGTATCTACCAGAATAACTAAAACAATGACTACCCCGAACTTATTTTACATGACTACCCCCGAACTTATTTTACATGACTACTTTTACATGACTAGCCCCAACCTATTGACATGACTACCCCCAAACTTATTTTACATGACTACCCCAACTTATTTTACATGACTACCCCACCTATTTTACATGGCCACTTCTTACGCCCACTTATTTTTACATAACTACCTCATCTATTTTATATGACTACCCCACCTATCTTACATTACTAAACCATCTATTTTACATGACTACCCCCATGTGCTTTATGTTGGGGTAGTATTTTGCGAACAATTTCCAGGGGTAGGGGTAGTATCTTTCCAACTGGTGGTAGTATTTTTCGAAAATGGGGTAGTGATGTAAAAGTTTACCAGCGGACTACTTGGCTACCCCCATTTTACATGACTACCCCATTTTAGGGAATCTGCTACCCCATTTAGAGATTTTACTACCCCATCACCTGGGGTAGTTTTCGTAACTGGGGGTAGTATTTTTTTTACATTTTTGGGGTATTTCTGCAGATTATTTTTTCGAAAAAATACTATCCTTCGTTGTGGGGTAGTATATTCCAGGTACACTGGGGTAGTATTCTACAATTTTACCTTTTGTATATATTGTGATAAAAACGTTTTATATTAATTGTGAACATATCATGCAGATTCACATTTCATGGACCTGACCGTTCACAAATTAACCCATACACAACACCATCGTTGAATTGGGCATATTCACGTTATTTATGCAAATCTTATTCAATATTCCGTTTGTTTTCTAGTGATCGGATCCGTGTCATTGCCGACGGCGCGTGCTACTCCCAGTTGGGTCGCAATGGTGGAGAACAACTACTTTCGCTTGGACTAAATTGTGGCTACGTAATACCTTTATTATTTGCAATTTTTTGTTTACATCCTCTGGTATCGACATCTTCATATGACCGTATGATATGATCTTAAACTACAGAATACAAGTTAATAACTTAAAGGGATAGGTTCACCTCGAATTGCACCTTTTTTAAAAGGGAAATAGCGCCCACTTACCATGGCTGCGGTACTCCAATTGTTTTATAGATTTGCGGTAGTTTAGCTTTTTGAGCAAGCTTTCCTACTACGGGGAGCAAAGGAAATTTACTGCAATTTTCGCATTTTGACCGTCATAGGTCATACTATCAACTTAAATTATAAAAAATGTGCAATTCGAGGTGAACCTATCCCTTTAAACATTTGTATATTTGTTTATTTATGAGATTCATTTCATGGAAATTCAGCCCCGTCAAGCCATTCACGAATTCGCCCACGCCCTTGGATTCACGCACACTCAATGCAGAAAGGACAGGGATGACCATCTAATCATCGATTGGGATAATATTAAGGTGTATATTCAAAAAACAAACTCAAGTTTTCAAAAACCAAGTTTATTATGCTTGCTTCTGCCTTTTGCCCAATAAGTCTGCTATTTAATACCCTGGCGGTGGGCGGCGATGGAAGTAACGACAGCTAACCAGTGATCCAGATGCGCTGGGTCGACTCCACTCGCCCAGGAAGTTGAACTATTATCAGTGCGAAACTGCGCAGCGATGTTCTTTCTATGAGCTATGACCCTAAATGAAAAGACGTAGGCAAGCTAAAAAGTAATTGAACTATTGAACCCGCAGCTCAATTAAATGCATACCTATGTATTTATGGTATAAGTGCTTGTTGGATTGAGCATGCGCGTCAAAATGCACTTAAAGCAGTTATTTTTTTTTCATTGACATTCATTAACCTCCCTCTCTCACGACGTTGCGCTCTTTTATTGAATCTAATAATTATTCAAAATATAGTCAAATGTTCAGCCCGGCTACGAGGTCAACTTCGTCAAAGTCGCCGACGCAGCAAATAACAATTATGGAATTCCTTATGAGCATGGAAGTATTATGCATTATGATGCATACGGGTCAGTTTCGGCTAAATTTCAACGACTGAATAGCCTCCATTAAACATATCAGGTAGCGTAATTAACAGTGTTCGACTTTTTGACTTTGGTATGGTGAGCTGGACCTAACGGATTTGATTCGCGCACAGGTACAGACTGCCTTGCTTTAAAGGGATAGGTTCATCTCAAATCGCCCCTCTTTTTATTGTTTTTATTGATAATAGCACAAATATCATTCACAATGAAAACTAAATCAATCACAGAACAATACGCCTCGCAGAAGAAGCTTCCTTTATTGGAAGCTAGTTGATCGGAAGCCAAAATCTAAATTCAAAAACTAATACCGTACACAGATCGCGCGGACTAATGGCAATTAGCCAAGAGTGAATTAATTGATACTACACCGTGAAAATAAATGAAAATAAGTGTAGTTTGTACCTTGGCTAATTGCCATTAGTCCGCGCGATATGTGTACGGTATTAGTTTTTGAGTTTAGATTTTGGCTTCCGATCAACTAGCTTCCAATAAAGGAAGCTTCTTCTGCGAGACGTATTGTTCTGTGATTGATTTAATTTTCATTGTGAATGATATTTGTGCTATTATCAATAAAAACAATAAAAAGAGGGGTGATTTGAGATGAACCTATCCCCTTAAACACAATATAGGATTTTAGATTAGCGAAAAACAGTAGCTCACCAGTGCTTTTCGCCAAAAACCCGGAATATCAACAAGTGATGGGATCATATCTTGTATCATTCTACGATGTAGAAATGATGAATGAACATTACAATTGCAAAGGTGAGTAAGCAATATTTAGCTTCATTATGAATTGTTAGCATCATTATGAATTGTTTCTTTTGCTCGCTATGTTTTGAATCAATTACAGTCGCGACATGTGCAGCCCCATTGCATATAAATACTAACAACTTGTGTTACATTGAAATAATTACAAATCATAAGCGCGGATTATTTTAATTTTATATAGAGACTTGATCATTACAGCCCGATGTCCATCTACTTCTTCTTGTAAGAATGGTGGTTATTCCCATCCAAGAGACTGCTCAAAATGTCTATGTCCGAGAGGCTGGGGAGGAGTTAATTGCGATCAGAGAGTGAGTAGTAATAATACACCAATCACGGACAAGCTTTCATTTGTTTATAGAATATCAGGAAACCAGTCGGATCACGCCGCCTGAGGCGACTTACGTGGAAATATGATTGGTTTAGCATGGACATACTTATATACAAAGTTTCGAACATATCATAAGAAATTCACATAATAGGAAACAATTGCATATGCAAACTTCGATATTGAGCTGCGACACCCTTTTTATACCCTTGTCGAAAATTTGCATTTCCGTAACGCACATCAGTATGCAAATTACGCTACAGTTACTCTTTTATATATCAGGGAATAGTTTGTTCAAAATGATATCGAGTACCGCTTTCGTAAGCATAAATAAATTTGGTTGTATAGTATATATATGTATATTGCATAGTATTGTCTTCAGCCATCCGGTTGCGGTGTTGAACTTTCTGCCACAGAATCTCCCCAAAATGTGACCGTTTCCGCGGGATCTTCTGATACGGAGTTTCTGAGGAAATACGACATTTGCAACTACTTGATAAAGGTAACGTTGAGTTGTGCATTCGCTCCGACGAGTAAAAGTAACTATTTGAAGGGACCGGCCCACGAGAAAAAAGTTTGCTTAATTTACTTGTATAGGAAGTCCGGAATTTCCGAAATATTACTGCGATAATCGCATTTCTTTGCGTGTAGCGCTATTCCCCGGGCAACTGTTCGGCCTGGAATCGTAGTCTGTACTTTTTTAGGGGTTATCTCCGTTCATTAGCTTTCTTCTTTTCATAATAATGGTTAAACGAATGAAGCGATTATAACAAGGCGTTTCCAGTACTGTACGCCCTAAAAGCGCAAAAAATGGTAATGACTACGGTACTACGGTATGACATGCGATTTTGCAAATATGTTGCTTTCGCTATTTCAGGGGTGGGGGCATTCTAATTGCCGTTCTGAATAAAATTTATTATGCGAATACATTGTCATTTGTGAACTCGTATGGTGAACCAGAATAATATGGAAAAGTGAGAAACCAACAATTTTCTCGGTCCTTTAAAGCGATATGAGCGAGGTTTTTGGGAATAAACTGTACTAATATATGTCCACCAGCCGGCTACGCTGCCCGAGGCGACTTTCTATTACATTTATTTTATTTTATTTTATTTTATGCATACGTAAATCGTGGATTCAAAAGTAGTTGGAAAAAAACTACAGTATGAGTCGTATGCTAAAATCCTCGCTCCGTTGCTCTTTTTGTTGCTCTACATCTGCATGTGCTTCGTAGTTTATTCGTAGTACTTTGAGCGCCGCCAACTCGCACGGCTGATACGGCACACGCATTCCATAGATGATAGATGCAGCCGTTTTACAGCCTTTGTGAGAGGGGCGCTCAGGATGTGAGATGGCTCAGTGCATGGGAACATGAACTACTGAACCAATTCTACAACCTGAGCGTCACGCACCTCATCCAAACGAAACAATCAAACAAACGCACAAACAAACAAAGCTCCCAACTTTATATAATATCATGTGCGGCTTGTAAGCTCCAACCATATGATAAAGAAGGCAGAAGTCATAAACATTGCATACAACCATGCATGGGACAACCAGGACCACATTCACATCATTTCTATCGGTGAAAACTCTTTCTCATTCCAGGCTCCCGCTGGTAAGAAAATCGAAATAACAGTAGCTGGAATGGGTGGACATCCAGTTTGTTATAATGGATGTATTTCCAATGGTTTGGAGATCAAAGCGTCGAAAGATCAGAAAATCACCGGAATCAGGTTGCGATTATAATTATTGTCTTCTATGCCATTTTCATGCCTCGTCGACTCTAATGAGCCATCCGAATAATATATTTATCCGTTTAGGTACTGCTGCTTTGAAAATAAGGGAACAACAATTGTATCTTCTACAAATGAAGTTCCGATTGTGGTTTACAACAGCAACGCCCAGAAAACCGAATTCACTCTCACATACAGAGTTGGTCAGTACTAATTTTCAGTCCGTTTCCATACCGTAGTTGATATTACGACAGCTAAGGCCGCGTAGTACCATTATCAATGATACCTCTGACAATTAAAAAGAATTAAATATTTATTGCAGATTTTGTTATAAAATACGTATAATAAATAAAGCACATCATAGGGCTAATAAAAAAATAAAAAAATAAATATGTTGACCATAATTAGGTATTTTCATTGTTTATTGTTTATTTGAAGATGTGCAATGCTTTTGTTTTCAGTTAGCGGCTGTATGAAGAGCACCGTCTAAACGCAACACAGGAGAACGCAATCATTTTTACTTTGAAATAAAATGTTCACTGTGGTTTTAGCTTTTTTTTTGCAATTCAGAAATGTATTTATGTATTGAATGTTGTATAGAAGACGGACAAGTTAGTCTGAGACGGACAAGGCACAGGGCACTACTCGTTTCAGGCCACACATGGCATGCATGTGGTATCCAAACCGCATTCATTCAGTCATCATGACTGCATGAATGAAAAAATTCGCAGGATCTTCCCTACAGCCTTTGTATAAAAAATAAATTCCATTAAGGCGCGTTCGAGTTGGGAAAAAGTTGTGGAATTCCGGAAAAAGTTGGTTCAAGATGGAACATTTGCATAATTTAGCATAATGCTGAAAAGCAGGATATTCAGCTATGTTTGTCTGTGGTCTCTCTTTTGGCATTATCTCTCAACTTTTCTCGCGTTTCCAACTTGAACCAACTTTTTCCAGAATTCTTCAAACTTTTCCCATCTTAAATGCGCCTTTAAATTACAAAACATACACCAATAGGAAAATAATTCAAGCAATAATTTATTTGCTCACACTAGTAGTGCTATACAAAAGCAAACAAAATTACTATCCATTATTTTACAGGAATTGTCCATTTTCCTTAAGAATCAAAAGGAAGCAAATCATGTCTTACCTAGATATAGATCCCTGATGTTGATCTACTGTTTTAACTATATCGAAAAAAAAACAATATCAAGGATACTGTATACAACAACATTCGTTCTATACGAGCTAAAAGGGATGAAAGGAGAAAAAGCAACTCGATAATCACAAGGTATAGCTTTTCCACTCGCTATTTACATATGAGACACCAGAAGGAGTGATAACGTCGTCTGGGAATAGGTGATATCATCGCACCGCTCTATGAAAGAACGCATTATCCAGTGATCGTGTCAACGGAACTTTGCTGACGTTCAGAAGTGTACGGCGATTGCTATGATTGCATGTGTACCGCGTACCGCAAAACTTCAATTTCATCTCATTTCGCGATGCGCGAAAGCTAAATCATATCATTGCTACCGTAACCCCAACCCGGGAATACATCCATTCCAAGAACCTGCACATCGAAACTGAATTTCCTGCCGGCCTAAAAGGACTTTTTATCTAATGCTTGTGTATCGTCGGCGGTGTGTGGACTGTGTGTCGCTCCCTGAAACTGATCAACTTCTTGATCTTGGAAATGTCCACGTTATGAGACTTTTCACTGGACCGATCCTTGTTGTGTGCACTCTTGATTTTATGGACACCTGCCGTTCGCTATACGGATCAACTGCTCAGGTAATTTTGGTTCCTCCTTCTTTTATCTTTACTTGTATTTATATTTAATCCCGTGCTGGTCGACCGACGTGATCTGTAATAATTTATTTCTCTGTGTGATATACTCAGCTCACTTAGCGTGAAATGAGTTGAGATCAAGAGACGTTATTGAATTGGGCCCGATTTCAGTTACGCTCAATCGATCTTCAGATCCTGTTATATATGTCTGCGGGATGCTCGCGATGTTCTAATTTAAACACCCTTATTCTCAAATAAATGATTGTTGGTTATTCTGTCTTGGTTTGGTCACGGGTCTATACAATGTTTTGGTTCACTTTGGAAATTCATCTTGGTTTACCTTGCTCTTTCTGATGTGGTGACTCCTTTATGGAGATTCGAACAGCAGGAGAACTTCTCAGGATAAGTTAATAATTCCCGGCCCACATCAGGATTATAAACCGATTCTGGTTCGCAATGTGTACGGCATCTCGGTGTAACGCAAACCCGCCAAATATTTTGAGCAAGATTCAGCTGCAGCATTGTCTTACACTTACTTCACACTCTTACCATACAGACTAAATTATACAGAAGATACAATGTAAAGGAGAAAGGTTTGAAGCGGTGTGGTTGTGTCTGTTTTTATGTCGGCAACGTTTTTCTTCGCTTCAGGCGTTTTGGTAAGTAGGCCAACTTTTGTCTAAAATAAGCGCATTTAAACTTATTACATAAACATGAAATATACTCTTCAGCCGTTTCATATACATATGTCCATTTTTTTCACGGTCACCTACGTAGTAGTAGATTTTGAAAGTCGTCTCAGGCGGCGGTACTAGATAAAAGCCTCGGCATGCTCTCTAGCGCAGTGGTAAAGCAGCAGTAGGACTGCCGATGGAAAGATTTTGGGTTCGTTTCCCGCCCACAGATTTGGTCAGCGTTGCAGTTTATCGTCAGTCTGTTCTTCATGAATGCATCAATGAACTATTTTAAAAAAAACATGAATGATTTTTTCGATTTGCATGGCCACGTGCATTAAGTTAATAGTAAAGTATCGACAAACCTTTTGTTTGGAAATAAAAGGCCATGTTAACCAGGAAACATTATGTGTAAGTGAGTACAAAAGAAAGTTATCGAGTAACAATTAATCAAGTTCAATATATTCACGTTTGGGATTCCCTTATAAAGGGAAGTAGGGGAGATGGAATAAGCACAGATTCGGCTTTTCCTTTTTCCTTATACATTACGCACTTGATACAACCTTGGCTGGCCACAAAAAAAATAACTAGTTAATTAAATAACAAATTTCCAGATGAGAAATTTCTCAGCGTCATTCTTTAGGGGATATTAACAAATTATGTTTAGAAGATGTATATCATCTTGTGTGCGACTATTTTCTGTCTGGGAGCTGCACTTCCCGCAGTGCCGTTTAGTTCAGAAACAGAGGTAAATCGGGGTTAAAGCGAAATGCTAGCCCCTTTGGAAAATTTGCATATGATAAGCAAATCCTATGTATCCTATGATAATTTTGTACGATTGCCGTGGACGATCGTACAAAATTAGCATAGGATACATAGGATTTGTTTAGCATATGCAAATTTTCCAAAGGGGCTAGCATTTCGCTTTAACATAATATCTTGAAAAGTCGAAACTGAAAATACTGCTCACAATCATGAAATTAGGCTTTATTTGTAAGGGCAAACATAATTAATAATAATAAATATTTATAATTGCTCGGATAATTGAGTTTCGAATGCTTCTTCTATTACTAGGCAAGACAAATCCAGAAGTACCAGTTTCTAAGTAACCGTTCTAGAAAATTGCCGCTGATTCGGCTACAAAACTAGAATTTGAAAGAAATGTCGAAGACGAAGTAGTCAAGTTCGATCAGGCAGAACTTGAGAAACTTAGAAACGTGAGTTCTTTTTTATAATTATTTGGATTTTTTCTGTTAATCTATGATGCCAAATAAGCACTGGTGAATCATTGACTGCCGGGTAAAAATGCGATATCAGTTGACAATTATGGTATGGAAGTAAGTAAAGAACGTATTTCTACAAGGCTCTGACAAAAATCTAAATTAGTTCATTTTTTTTTCAGATAGCGAAGAAAATCCACGCTCTGCCCAATCCTGACACAGTTGAGAGAATTAACATGGAAAATGAGGAAAACAAGGATTTGTTCCAAGGAGATATCATGCTGACCGAGTAAATTACGGATATTAATACTTGTAGTTCCTCTTCAAAGCAGCCCAGGGTAAATAAAATATTAAACTTACAAACATTTTAGTGACCAACTCGACAGTCTTGTGCATTCCGAAGGAGCAGATTCTACAGGACAAAGAAGGAAAAGGGCCGCACTTAATTTGCAAAAATGGGACAAGGTCTACTATTACATTGACGAAACCTACATGGGTAAGTAGCAATCAATTAATTAATAAAGAATATTGTGATCAATTAATGGCACAGGCGTATGCGATAAATGTGCAGGATTCATTGAGTCACTTTTGGACTATATTCCCACATATCAATTGAGTAGGAGTAAAAAAAAAGCAGGCTCAACCCGACCTCGCCTTTTCACGCCATATCTTTTTGTAAAAACTTTAGCATTTTAGCTGTGGACTCCAAAAAAGCTGCGCAGTATGCAGTTGAGTTCTGGCAAAACAATACTTGTATTGATTTTGAATACAGTCAGACTGCAAGGTGGGTGTATTATATATTTCACGCGAAAGGATAATAACTATGTTTGAAGAATACTACCCCACTGAAGAATACTACCCAAATTTGAAATATACTACCCCATATGTATGGGGGTAGCATTTTGTAACATGCAAAGTACTACCCCACCATTGAAGAACACTACCCCTTTTGACATTTTATTACCCCAGTCAAGGGGGTAGTAAATTGTAAGAAAGGGGTAGTGTTCTTCAATGGTGGGGTAGTGTCCTTCTATAGAGGGTAGTGTTCTTCAATGGCGGGGTAGTGATCTTCAAACCCTAGGTAATCTTGAATTACGCTACCCCGTACCCCCTACATGTGAAAATACTACCCCTTCTTACAAAAATATTACCCCCACCCATTGGCTTTTACTACCCCGTGGAAAAAATTACAAAATACTACCCCCATCAATTGAATATGACTACCCCACCATTGAATATGACTACCCCACCATTGAATATGACTACCCCACCAATGAATATGACTACCCCACCATTGAATATGACTACCCCACAATTGAATATGACTACCCCACCATTGAATTTTGCTACCCCACCAATTGAATATGACTACCCACCATTGAATATGACTACCCCACCATTGAATATGACTACCCCACCAATTGAATAAAACTACCCCACTAGAAAGGGGTAGTATTTTGTAAAGACAGGGGGATAGTATTTTGTAAAATGGGGGTATTATTTTGCATGGGCTAATTTTTTTCAAAAAGAGGTAGTGTTCTTCAATCCAGGGGGTAGTGTTCTTCAATTCTACCGTATATGTATACCGCGTTAGTAAACAAAACTAGGGGAATTTTACCGGATTGGCACGAAATGGTAGAGTATGTGTATAGTATATACACAGTACGATATGTAAAAATAATGTACGCTAACGATGATCAGCAAACTTGATGGATCAATCTTGATGGTAATATCTTCATTATTTCGTATTAATTACGGAAAAGGCATGTAATTAAAATAATTAGCTCACCAAATACTTCAATTCGTCCACTTCCATCTTTGGGTCTATTATACTAGGTGATGGAGGGGGGAACAATGAGTTCGGTGGAAGGAGAACTTACGAACTTTACCAGGAATAGTTTGAAAAAAGAGAAAAACGATGGAAAACATCAAAAAATGAGTAAATAAACACATCCGCCACAAAAAGAAACAAAATTTTCCGTTTTGTATGGAAAACTCAATTTCTGTGCCCTCAACCCGATTTTTGCCTTCCCACCGATGATTTTAGTTTTCCGCCAAAAAGAACAACAGAGTTAGGCGAGAGTCGGGCGCGTAGAGTGTGACAACGTTAGACACGTAGTGTGCGGCGCAAAAGGGGTACAATACTGCTTTAACCTTTAAAAAATCCGTTTTATAGTGACCGGATCCGTGTTTTTTCTGGCAACGGTTGCTTCTCCGCGTTGGGACGTCGGGGTGGTGAACAAGTGCTTTCGCTTGGGCCTCGGTGTGGAATTGTAAGATTTTTAATCGTGTAAAAGTCTAAACATACACATAACTCTCATAAATAAGTGTGGTTTATTTTCAGATTATTTACTTTTTCTTCAACTTGACATATTAAGCATCGGTTTTTCTTCAGAGTAGGTCAAAAAGTCAGCATTGAGACATTTAGAGTAATGTTCAATATATTTATATGATCATTGCATTGATAATTAATACAATTAATAATGATTCTATTCGGTTCCGGAACTTACCGAAACTATGAAGCTATATTTAGCCCACCGATATAAATACCGATATACCAGATATACCAGATATACCGATAGCCCACCGATATAAAGCTATATTTATTATTTTATCATTGTGCATATAAAAGGTGTTCATTACAATATATACAAACTAAATATCATTCAGCTTCATCCTGGGGACGTGTTTGCGGTGATCTTTCCTACTAAAGTTACCGTAGACAGACCTTGGGAAGGGAAGTTAATTCATTTGCATATGCTCATCAAAGGTGTTTATGCAAATGATTATGCAAATTACCTGCCTACGGTACCATATTTAGTTTGTATATTTTGTAATAAACACCCTTTATATGCATTATGATCAAATACTAAATATTGGTTTATATCGGTGGGCCTGAACATTTAACTATATTTCGCTTTAGCCCGGTACTGGTGTTCATGAATTTGCCCATGCTCTTGGTTTCATGCACACACAATGCAGAAAGGACAGAGACAATTACGTAATTGTCGATTTGGAACAAATTAACGTAAGAAAATAATAGGTCGCTTAAAGGATCGCAGTCACTTCAAATTCGTATTTTTACTTCAATTATCCATAAGCATAAAAAAGTACATAGAAAAATACATTTACTGTGTCAATTTACTGAAAATTTAACCCAGGGAAAGAAATCCCCTCGGTTGCGTTCTGATTACGTACAGTATGACAACGAAAACTGAGACAGTAGAGCAGACACTTTCCCTCTTCCCCGGTTTTTCTTTGTTTTGTCATCATTGGCAACCGGCCAAGTCCCGTTGCGATTTAGAAAACACCCCATTTTGTCTAAAATCAAAACTCAACCGAAGGGATTTCTTTCCCTGTGATAAATGTTCCGTAAATCGGTATTGGAAAGGTATTTTTCTAGGTATATTTTTATATTTATTGATAATTGAATTAAAAAGGCGAACTTGAAGTGACTGCGATCCTTTAAAAATGAAAAAAGTTATTACCGGCGAGAGCAGCTGAAACGCAGCTACCAAAGTTGTTGTAATAAGACACAATCTTGGAGAGTTGCTAACACTGGTCCACATATACCAGGCCCAGGCGCCTGAAACGTAGAAAGTAATGGCGGAGCTCGATAGCTTGCTCACCACGGCTTCGACTCTCCTTTTATACGCGAAAGCGGACTTGAGATATTCTAATTTTCCTTGCCGTCTCCGTGACAAATCAACCTTTCTCCTTGATATAGTACCATGAGAGACGATATAAAAACAAAGTAGACTATATATATTTACTTACAAAGTATTTTCCTGATCATCTGATCATTGACATAACTTTCAAAAGTCATTTCAAATAAAAAGAACATTCAGCCCGATGATGCTCACAACTTCGTTAAGCTTACTGAAGAAAAAAATAACAATTATGGAATTCCTTATGACTTCGGAAGTGTTATGCATTATGGAGGGCACGAGTCAGTTTTTTCCTCTTCCTTTTACTATTGTTATCCAATCCTGATCATCCACACTAACACTACATAAGATGCAAAATGTGAAAAATACAGAGACATACTTTCTTTGGTCGCTCGCAAAAGAAGGGTCCTAAGCTTAAATGGGCCATAATGGACGAGCCTGCTCTTATTTCTAACACATATTTAGTTTCTCAATCACCGGAAACCCAGTAATTTTGGCCAAAAACCCTGAGTATCAGCAAGTGATGGGTTCAGAAATTGTCTCATTCTACGATATCGAAATGATGAACGAACATTACAATTGCAAAGGTAAGGGGAATATATCTTTCGATTTTTTATGACGCTTTTATTGATTTATTCTCAATAGCGATTTTTCTGGATTGTTTGTTTAGTTGTTTAAATCCATTAATTGTTTGCATGCTTTACTATGTCTTAGAATTGAGCTTATTGTTTGTTCTGTAATGCGGTAAGCATTCCAACATATATGGAACTCATGCCATGCGATTCGGAGTGCGTAAAACTCACAAAACAACAAAGCTAAATTAGCACGCGTTCCCGCGAGGGAGAAACGGTTTCTGAGGCCGTATTCACCACTCAAGGGTAAACATTTCTCTAGAGACAAAACTTTTGGAACGCATTTTTCAGGAAGGAGAGGTGGTGAATGCAAATTTTGTGACATAATCTCGCTTTCTAGGTAAATTTTCTCCGAGAGACAGTTTTCTCCAGGGGTAAACGGAGTAGTGAATACGGCCTCTGATGATCGTTTTTGGTATTTGATTATTGCAAATTATTTGTTCAATTACAGCCCGTTGTCCATCTACTTCTACTTGTAAGAATGGTGGTTTTCCCCATCCGAGAGACTGCTCAAAATGTCTATGTCCGAGAGGCTGGGGAGGAGTCAATTGTGATCAGAGGGTGAATAGCAATTATAGAGTTTACTCAAAAAAAAAATGGCAGATTACGTTCCCAAAATGTCATGAAAATAATAGCCCGTATTCTCGGGTCGACGGGAATGTTCCTTTTGGGAAATCCTTTGTATGCAAATTTCTCGACTATCTAGACTAGCTGGAGGAAAAATTTGCATACGAATGAGCTCCCAGCGGAACATTCCCGTCGACCCGAGAATACGGGCTAATAATAACATGAAACAAAACACGACACAACAGTTCAAAGGGAATGTCAAGCGGTTTTTTCATGTTGGGTTTTGGGTTTTGACAAAAGCTTACAATTTGAAGATAAGCTTTGTGAAAATATAAATTACAAACCCCCTCTAAAATTCCTTCAATATGGGATTCTCGTCCTGTGCTCAAAGTTATTCTGAAGCACGGGGCCATTTGAATTCGCGCCAATTCATGGGGCTGCCACGCAGCAGAAATACAATAGTGCATCACGGGGAAAAAGAAGAAGGATGCAAGCAGAACACGTACTAGACGCCCGGACGCGCGCACGTTTACCGCGCGGTGCAGTGTCGCAGGTGTGCACCGGGGACAAGCAGTGCGCGCGTTCGCGCGCTTAGCTCACTTAGAAAACAAAAGAAATACCGATTGTGCACTGCCAGAATGTATCACATAATACTTATGCAACTCCCAAACTTTGCAAGACAAATGTACCCAAGTGGGATCGAACCTGCAAATTCACTCAGTAATTTACCCTGAAACCAGCGCCTTAGACCACTCGGACATATGGCACTCGGAGGGTCCACACGAAAACTGAATATCACTGCGCCTACGAGCAAATTAGTAAGCTTGCTAGATCGATACTAGTATTGAAAGACCGCAACGCGCTACAGAGAACTCCGATGCGTATTCTGCGCGGGACCCTATCCCCCGTCTCTGAATTAGCGGAAAACCGTGCGCGCACCTCCTTTTACGCAGAAAACCACGCGCGCACAGCCGTTTGGGGCTGGAGGTGGTTGCGCGTGCGGGCGCTCAAGAACGTAGTAGTTGGTGACAGCGCGTTATAGAATCTCCGTAGATTTTGGGTTGATATTCGCTTTAAAAAAATAAGACAAAAGGTACCGTATACCCATGAAGTCCATTTAGCCACCCGGTTGCGGCAGCGAACATACGGCTACTGAATCACCCCAAAATGTTACCGTTATCGCGGGGCTCGGCCTTAGATATTCTGTTCCGGAATTCCACGAATGCCACTACTTGATCAAGGTGAACACTCTTTGAAGTTAAGGTACTTAATGCGCGCCGTTGCAAAATACAGATTCTTATTTGTTATTCGTCGCAACAGCGCGTGCTATTGGTGTGAGTTCGTATGCATTATGAGTTTACTCTAATAATTACTAAAATACATTCTATAAACCCTTTCAAGGCCCCCGTTGGCAAGAAAATTGAAATTACGGTGGCCAAAATGGGCGGAGTTCAAGGTGGTTGCTATTCTGGATGCCCTTTGTACGGCTTGGAGATAAAAGCAGCGAATGACCAGAAAATGACCGGAACCAGGTTGCAATTTGTAGTTAAAACATCTCAAACATTGATTAACAAAAACATAAATATTTATGCCAAGCAAAAAAACGAATATATTTCGGTTACGCACCGGATTTTATGCGCTCATTTGAAGCAGAATTTAACACTAATTTTAATTTTGACGGAGAAGGATAGAGAAAAGTTTCGATAGCTTAAGTTTTTGTTACCGAAACGATGTTTTGTTTTTATGTCAGGCAAATTAGCATCAAACGATCAACCTCTAATTTTGCGATTGATGATATTTTTTTGCTGCCATAATGATCGACAAGATATGTTGCGTGGGTGAAAAGAAGTGTAGCCGAAAAACCTAATTTCGAATTGATTGGGAGGGAAAAACCAGGGTAGTTTTCTATTTTTAGGTACTGCTGCGATGGTGCAAATGTGGGATCCGTAATTGTAAGTTCCTCAAATGAAATCCCAATTGTGGCCTACAACCGAATTTGGATGAGCGAATTCACTCTCACATACAGAGTTGGTCAGTCTTAATTTTCAGTTTCCATTACTGTAGTTGTTATCACGACAGCTAAGGCCGCGTAGTACCATTATCAATGATACCACTGATAATTGAAAAGAATTAAATATTTGCTGCAGGTTTTGTTATAAAATACGTATAATAATCAAACATATTATAGCGCTAATAAAAATAAACTAAATAAGTACCTAATATATAAATACGTTGACCATCATAAGGTGTTTTCATTATTTATAGTTTTTATTTGAAGATGTGCAATGCTTTTGTTTTCAGTTAGTGGATGTATGAAGAGCACCGTCTAAACGCAACGCAAGATAACGCAATCATTGTTACTTTGAAATAAAAATTTCACTGCATTTTCAGTGTTTACAAACAGAAATGTTTATCTCAGAAATGAAAATCTTAGAAGACCTGAGTCGTTGAAGGTATGGAAAAAAAGAACACACTACATATAAAGTTTGTCCCCAACGTATATTGCCGGTATATTGCCACTACATATAAAGTTTGACACCAATCAATGTATATTGCCGGTATATTGCCATTCATGTACACAAACCAACTGAAGACATAAAGACTCTAACACATAAATGAGTGAAGTAGCACGTCGGTAATGTAGCGATTCATCTAAGTTACCACATCAACAATTTTTCGTCGGGCTGAAGTACATTCGGATAAATATTTTCACTTTATTTCAGTATTTCTTTGTCAACAAACACATCAAAATCACAGTTTAGTTAAAAACATTGAGAAAGAAAAATAAGACTTGTTTTAAATATTTATTCAGAAGCCAACCAGAAAACATAAAATTACGCTACGCAGCGTAACAATAATAAAATGAGCATATCAGAAAAGAAAGACCTAATTAATATTTCAATATTCCACAAGAAGCCACTCGTTAACGGTGAGCTATGATAAGCTAATGCACAGAATGCTCATTCACAAGAAAATGCTTATTCAAAAGAAAATGCTTATTTACAAGAAAGTACACATTTTCTTAGATTCAACGCCCCTGGGCACGCCAACTGACTACTGTAAGATGTTAATTATCTACTAAGGTAGTCAAAGAGTCCTTAGGGGTCCTATCACTAAATAACTTACCTCCAGGGCACAGTCTGCCCGGCACCATACACACCCTCGCCCTGATGTATCCCACCAGTGCTGAGCACCAGACTCTGGTCCTCCCATCGCCGGTGCCAACTCGGTCCAGAACCGAGCCAGCACCGATCTTTCCTCCTGGGGAACGGTTCCCCCCTCCGACCTGTGGGTCCCCGAGGGAGGACACCTCCCAGGGGAGATCCCGACCTCGGGGCAACTCCCCCGAGGTCTCGTGCTCACTAACCACCTGACCACAAAAAGTACCACTGCTACCACAAACTTACCTGCGAACTCACCTTTCCTCCCATCGCTTCTTTGAGTGCCCCCACAAAACGTCAAGTCGTTGAATTCGAGTCGTCTTCAAGTTGTATTATTTTTCATTGTACCTGAAAAGACAGTTGGGTTAACGGCTGCCAATTGGTGCATAAAAGCCGACATAGAAAACCATACATCTTAAATTAAAGAGAAATACCGGCCGGTTTTTGAAACGCATCGAGTACCCCCGCTTTCTTATGCTTCATATGCAAATGAGCAAATATAAATTAGGATAAAAAAATAGACCCCAATCAGACCCCACTTAGCAGAACTGCATACGAATGCAGATATTTGAGATGCGTTTCAAAAGCCGGCTGGAGTTTCGCTTTAATAACAATTCAGTTAAATAGAATAATGGAATATATTCGTGGGTTTTGCATTTACAAGATGCAACCAAAACTGTGGTTGATAGTGTATTTATCTCCAGTTTCGCAGGGCCGAAACAGGGCGAATCTGGCCCAAAAATCATTCAGCGCGGCTTTCACTTTCCAAACATAAGCACAATTTGAAACTCGCTACAAAAATTGAAAATCAGGGACAAATTTGAATTTAATACAGATATTCGCATGCAAGTAGCTAATACGTGTACTAATTCAAATTTGTCCCTGATCTTCAATTTTTGTAGCGAGTTTCTTAATGAGTTTCTATATGGAAAGTGAAAGCCGAGCTGAATGATTTTTTGAGGTGTTTCGGCCCTGCGAAACTGGAGATAAATACACTATTATGGCGACGTATTACAAGTCTTTTGCTTTCTAATTCATCAAAAACAGAGAATTAGGCAAAAAAAATCAATTAAAATAGAAAGATGTAAGGAAAATAACGTGAAAAGCAAGCAATTTTGACCTGAGTGTAAAACGAAAGTGAGCGAGTATTCCACAAATTTGCATACCACGTATTTTAATTTTCGCATGCTAATTGGGAGCTCGCGACACGAAACACGAAGCGTTATAGACGAAATAAAGCACCGAGACCTGAGCTCATTTGAATTAGTCCAATTCGAATTACTTTATTTTCCTAGTTGACTGAAATGTGTAGTATGATTAACTATCGTAAACTGGTGCACAAAATACTTCGTAAAGAATATTTGGATAGCGCTCACTATTAAAGTGAAATACTGGTCGGTTGTTGAAATACATGGTAAATCCGTAAATCAGCATTATTATGCAGCTAATACAAATGAGCATTCATAAATCAGCATAAAAGATGGAGCGAAATTTGAGTAAATTAGGATAAATACGTAAGAACTCAGTTTTCCACGATGTGCTTCAAAAAACGGCCGTATTTCGCCTTATTAGCTTTAGAATACGCAAGAAAAACTGCTATTTCAACTGCATCGGTTTACGGATAGATATCCTTTCAAGAAAGTTATCAAAAAGATGCTATTTTAATTATAATAGATGAATAAATATAGAATGATGCAGGGCACAGAGATGTAACAAAACATTCATGTATGTGTGAAATCAAAACGTGCGAACAAAGATGTATTCCACAAATTTGCCTAACATCTTATTTATTTTATTTTTCGCATGCTAATTTGGAAGGTGGTCCAAGAAGTGCATTTGAATATCCATACTCTTACATTAGTCAATAAGCAAACTAAATAAAAAAAGTATATTAAAATACATCGAGCACAAAACACAAAAGAGGATTCATTTAGAGAAAAAGGGTTACGTTAGCTATTACAGTAATCAAGGAGGTTTTACTAAAAATGTACGTTTTATAAGGTGATTAACTCTTAAACTTTAAACAAACACGTATAACAAACGAAGTTAACTTCTCAATAATACAATAAATAAATTGTAACCGTAGGTAAAATGCAAAAAAGGCGCATGTCTGAGAATTCGAACCTTCGTTTCCCTGGTGGCAGAATTCTGCACTCCCCACTACACCAAGTGTCAGTTTGCAGTAAGAAATGCATAAAATAGTGGAGGTTAGGTGCCCTCATATGCACATTTTCGATGCTAGGTGTAGTACTTTCCAGGGAAGACGATAAATAGTTCGAGGATTACAAAAAATATATAAATACAAAAAATAAAAAAAAAAAAAAAAAAAAAAAAAAAAAAAAAAAAAAAAAAAAAAAAAGAGATTAACACAAATAAATCGAAAAAATTTACGTGAGACAATTATTGCTTACATAATCGATTTTCTACTTATAAATGACCAGCCAGGCGGCAATTGCCTGAGGCGTTTTCTCCAATTGCAGGAACAATGAGTGCATTTAATGAAACGTTTGCAAAGAATATATTGAAAAATCACGCAAACATATCGATTTTGCTTCCACAACACTGTCCTTTTATCTTTTATTGCCTTTAATGGGGTTTCCAAGTATCCCAAAAATTTGGTGTGATTCTGTGAATACTACCGATTTCTGCACGAAACTTACGTATGTGTATATAATATGAAAAAAAAAGATACTCGTGTAGTTCCAAAATACTGCAATTTGCACCATACTTGGAAATTTGGAAACCCCATAAATATCTAATCTTCATTTTGACGAGTTACAAACGAGTTCTCAAACTCTTCTGTTATATAATACGATTCAGATTATTTTTCATTGTGCACTAGAAATTCACGTAAGAATAGGGGAACACTCGACAGATTGAATATTGAAGCGTATATTAACTCTGCATATATAATTGTTATAACTGTCACTGAGCATTGTAAAGCAGCTTTTCACTATTTTTATATTGAGTGTGAAACAAAGAAAATAAAGATGTTAACGCGAAATATGGCCGGTTTTTGAAACGCATCGTGGACCTCTGAATACTTACGTGTTAATGTAAGGTTGCTCGAATTTAGCTCGGTTTTTCATTCTAATTTATGCTCTTTTGCATTAGCCGCCTAAGAATGCTGGTGTTTCAAAAACCAACCAGTATTTCTCTTTAACTTGAAGTTTTATAATGTCGAACATGATGGTGATATTCGTACTCTTTTCATAAATCTTTGCTAATTTTATAATTGTGAAATATCCGGTGTCCCTGTCGGCCTTACCATAAGTTTGAAACGAATTTCGTATTCGTTAACTATTGCTGATATAAAGCAGTCGGAAATTCTCCGGCGCACTTTGTATGCTAATTGGAGATCATGCAAAAGAATTTATGCTAATTTGGTATAGCAAAAAAACAACAACATACGTTTTATCCTTTTATCGCTTATAATATCGATTACTTTTTTCTAAAACCAAATGGTTTGTGTTCTTTCTCAATATACCGTCATATGAAGTTAAAACATGATTTCAGGGCAACTTCTACTTGGAAATTATATATAGCGATCCACAGAGATCAACAATTGTCAGGTGAGTAACATTTTTGATTATTTTTATTACGATTACTTTTTTTTGTCTTTATCTCTGCAATTTTGAGCATGTACATGTTCCTGATTCGCCCTTTTCTTAGTAGTTAAGAGTTAAATGTAGACTATTCTTATATCTAACTTTCTCGATTACCACCTTGTTTCTTATCACATTACCACCCGATCTGTTCCTTTTCTTTCTTATGGTTAGTTTTCTGTCTCAGCGTGCTGTCAGTTCGCTCGTCCCAATTTCAGTTCCTTGCGCGACCGTAGACCTACCGCGTTCGTCTTCTTCTATTTAGGTGTGCGGCGAATGATCTGCAATCTTCCTATGTTTCGCTCACACTTCTATGTCTATGTTCGTGCGCGGCGGTTGAGCAGCGCATCTTCTATATCTCGCGCTACTTTCATTTTCGTATGCGTCGAGTGACCCGCACTCCTTTCTGTTTCACTTATGTATTTCATTGCAGTTCCATTTTTGTGTGCGGCGCATAATCTGCGCAACATCATGATTTGTATGTTGAGTTCTACGTTCATTCCCGTGTGCGGCGATTGTTCCGCACTCCCTCCAGTTTAATATAACACATTACTGCGCGTTTCGTGTCATGTCATAACACTTTGTGGCTAAAAGTTTGCTTTACAACAGTAAATTTCCGTCGCGGTCTCAAAATACCGGCCAAAAACTCGGAGAACTTCTATAAAACTACCCCCTCGGCCCTTTCTTTTCCATTTTTGCATTTCCAAATTTGAACGTTTTATGTTAATTTTGTAATGCTTAGGCTTAGGGGGTCTTACAGCAGTATACGTACAGTTTGATATTCATGCTTTATTATCCCCCAAGTTTCCGGCTTCACTTGGCAACATTCCACTTTTTATTCAAAGATTTGCTGTGTAATTATCATTGTGATATCAAAAGACTGTTTTTGTTCTCTTGTGGTGTTGTATGTAGTGTTTATGTACCCTATCCTATGACTTATTTAAAAAAAAATATTTTAATCTGTGCTGTTTTGAAAGTGATTTGATGTTGTTCGTTTTTTCGACCCTCTGTGGTGTGTGCATTATTACTATATATGTTACAATGTATTACATACACCTCTATGTTTGTGCGCGGCGATTGATCTGCGCACCCTACTTATACTGTTTTGCGCGTCACTTGCATTTTTGTGTGCGTCGCTTGACCTGCACTCCCTTCTGTTTCTCTTATGTATTTCATTACAAATTCATTTTCGTCTGCGGCGCATGATCTGCGCAACCTCATGTATGATATATTGCGTTCTACTTTCATTCTCATGCGCGGCGATTGTTCCGCACTCCCTCCCATTTCCTATATTCCACTACAATTCCATGGTCGTAGGCGGCGGTTTATCAGCGCACCCTATTTTGTGTGCGGTTTATCAGTTTTTGTGTGCGGCGGCTGATCTGCACTCCCTTCCGTTTCCTATATTTCATTCCAACTTCGTGCGCGGCGGTTGATAAGCGCACCCTATGTATTCTACATTGCACGCCACTTTCATTTTTGTGTGCGCCGAGCGAGCCGCACTCCTTTCTGTTTTTCTTATGTATTTCATTGCAATTCTATTTTTGTGTGCGGCGCATGATCAGCGCAACATCTGTTTTATATGTTGAGTTGTACGTTCATTTCCGTGTGCGGCGATTATTCCGCACTCCCTCCCGTTTAATATCTCATTACTGCGCGTTTTTTTACCATAAAAGTTTAAACGTTTGCTTTATAACAGTAAATTTCCGTCCAGGTGTCAAAATACCGGCCAAAAACTTGGAACATCTATAAAACTACCCCTTTCGGCCCTTTCTTTTCCATTTTTGCATTTCCAAATTTGAACGTTTTATGTTAATTTTTAAGGTGGGGGTCTTACAGCAGTATACGTACTGTTTGATATTCATGCTTTATTATCCCCCAGGCTTCACTTTGCAACATTCCACTTTTTATTCAAAGATTTGCTATGTGATTCTCCTTGTGATATTGGTAGACTGTTTTTGTTCTCTTGCGGCGGTGTTGTAGTGTTTATGACGTTTATGTACCCTATGATTTATTTCAATTTGTACTGTTTTAAAATGATTTGACGTTGTTCGTTTTTTCCACCCTCTGTGGTGTGTGCATTATTGCTATATATGTTACAATGTATTACATACACCTCCATGTTTGTGAGCGGCGGTTGATCTGCGCACCCTAAGTATACTCTTTTGTGCGTCACTTTCATTTTTGTGTCGTCGCTTGACCTGCACTCCCTTCTGTTTCTCTTATGTATTTCATTGCAATTCCATTTTCGTGTGCGGCGGACGATCTTAACTTTCTCTCGTTTCCTATGTTTCATTCCAACTTCGTGCAACTATGTGTTGCGTTCTACGTTCATGCTCGTGTGCGGCGAGAGTTCCGCACCCCGGCGCTTTTCCAATGTTTTGTTACACCACTATTTTCGTGAGCGGCGGTTGCTCTGCGCACCCTTAAGTATCATATATTGTGTTCTACGCTGATTCTCGTGTTCGGCGATTGTTCCGCGCTCCCTCAAGTTTCCTATATTTCATTGCAATTCCATGTTCGTGCGCGGCGATTGATAAGCGCACCCGCCCCCATGTATTATATGTTGCGTTCTACGTCCGTTTGCGCGTCCGGCGATTGGCCTGCACTCCGTCTCGTTTCCTTTGTTTCGTTACACAAAATTTTGGGGCGCGGCGATTGACCTGCGCACCCTCACGTATCATATATATTGCGTTCTTCGTTCATTTTCGTGTGCGGCGATTGTTCCGCGCTCCCTCCCGGTTCCTATATTTTATTGCACTTCCATATTCGTACGCGCCGGGTTGTCTGCGCTCCATATATATATATTCTATACCAGCCGTTCGAAGAGAATCTCTATTTCAAAACCACGCGCGAGAACGTCTTATTTGAAAAGTCAGTGACGATTAACCGTGGATGCGGCGTGAAATTCGCATGCAAAAGCAAAAGCATTGCGGGAGCATTGTTGGGTAGAGGTAGCAAGTTGTCTTGGCGCAACAGGTAGAGCGTTTGACTCGAAAGCGGAGGGTGTGAGTTCAAATCCGTTCACCGTCAATAATTTTGTATAATGTGTTTCTGTCGAAAAAATTTTTATGAAAGGTCTTCGTTGCGGTCGTAATCACAAATAAATTCAAGATTGCGCGCAACTTTCATTTTCGTGTGCTGCGAACGATCTTCACTCCCTCTCGTTTCCTATATTTCATTCCAACTCGTGCGCGGCGGTTGATCCGCGCTCTATTCCCTTATGTATTGGCTTTTTGGTTCTTTTCATATATTGCGCTTATATCGTGCATTCTCCTGTGCTGCTCTTGTCCAGAACTCCCGCGCGTTTGCTATATCTATTTTCACTTTCATTTCCGTGCGCGGCGATTGTTCTGCACACCCTATGAATCATATATTGCGCGCTACTTTAATTTTCGTGGGCGTCGACTGACCTGGACTTCCTTCTGTTTCCTATATGTATTTCATTATGCTTTCAACGTCGTGCGGTTGATCTGCGCACCCTCCTGCAACACAAATTGCGAATTCTGTATCACATGTTAAGCTCAACTTCGATATATGTTTGCGGCGATTAACGTGCACTTCCTCCCGTTTTGTATGTTTCGTTACACTCGCGGAGGTTGATCTGAACTCCATCGTGTATCATATGTTGGTTCTACGTCCATTCTTTTGTGCGGCGAATGACCTGCACGCGTTCGTATTTCCTATGATTTCTTACACTTCCGTTTTCGTGTGCGGCACCTGATCTGCGGAAACTCATAAACACATTGTGTTTTACGGTTTTATCGATTGACCTGCACTCTCTTATCTTTCTCTTATGTATTTGATTACACTTTTAACTACGCGATTGTTTTGCGCACCATTTGAATCCTATTTTGTGCGCTGCTTTCGCTTTCGTGTGCGCCGATTCACCCGCACTCCCTCCTGTTTCGTATATGTATTTCATTACACTTTCAACTTAGTGCGCGGCAGTTGTTCTGTGCACCCTGTACTAATTTCGCGCTGATTTCATTTTCGTGTGCGTCGATTGACCTGCACTCCCGTCTGTTTCTCTTATGTGTTTCATTACTTTATAGCGGATTTCCAATGAGTGAATGACTAATTATTGCGGCTGATTTCAATGCGGCGAACAAATGGCTCAACAATTTCAGTTGCTGTCAATATGAGCGGACCTAGTGCTACCAAGAAGGGAAAAGGCCAAGGTGTTGGAGGTCGTATGGGGTGTGGACCGCACTCGCCCACCCATATCTACGACGCTCCCACCGAGGCCGAGTACCAACTGGAGCACATCTCGACGGCCGCAATAAAAGAAAGATTGGAGGCGGCAAGTTTCGCATTTACATTTTCTTAGTTCCCTTCAATTAGTGTCTTTATTCTTCACTGAAATTTGTTGAATGGATTGTTGTGGAATTTTTCACACTAAACTTGATGTTAGTCCCAATTTAGCTAAAAATTCAACAATAGTGTCTAGGAATAAGAGTTGTATCAAGACCTCCATTAACAGTCACTTGAATTAGTAATATGTATATGTATTTTAGTTTGAGCAAGCTCATTACCTGGCCCGCACCATCCAGGGCCGAGCTCTCAACGTGTATAAAATGGAGATGACCTGCTACCTAATGGCTCGGCAGGTCTACAAGGGAGAGAATGTGGTAGGATTTCTGATCTTAGACTGTACTGTGAAGATTATTTTTGCAAGATGCTCATACATAATATAAACCGTATTGTTGGCACAGACTTGCTCGTAGTAAGTTAACTAATGCGGCATCCCCGTTTCGAGAGTTGCCACTTTTTAGGGAACTATCATAATACATCTTTATACAATGTATTATTTTAGAAGCAGGCCGTAGTTCTGTTCGAAAAGGTCTTCATGGAGGCCAAGGTCATGGCCAAACATCTTGGCCTGATTGACACCGGGAGACTTTGGGCCAACATGCAATCTGCTCTGACCCGGGTAAGTTAATCTTTTTGTTCAATATTCCTTACAGCGGTATTTTACCTTGTTTTGAAATATTTTGACCAGCAATAGTTTGAAAAATAGAAAAAAATATTGGAAATACCAACAAAAAAACAACAGCATAAGGGCACAACTGTCACAAAAAGAAACCAAAGTTTTTCACCAATAGGCAGCGTTTCATGGCAGATGTGGGTACAATACCGCTTTAATATTGGTTTTGCAGCAAAGTCATGATCAGCTGATTGTCGAAAATGTTCTCTTTCGCGCAATAGAAAATTTGAGGTCCAAACGAGTTAATAATAAGTTAGTAATTACACCGAAATTCTTTGACAAATCTTTGTGAGTGCATATTGTGCTCAATAAGAAATGTGCGATAAATTCCTTATATTTAGTTCAAGCACAATAACTGGGACCGGACCACGGCCACGTTCAACTTCAAGAGGGCGTTCGGGGCCGCAGACTTGTCCGTGACAATGTTTGAGCCTTTGATGGCCTATGCGAAGAAGGTGGACAAAAAGGCTGAGAGACTGGTACTTAGTTCCCAATTCTTTAATTTTTTTCTCTGAGTGAGCCATTGTTGATACGACTGATTTTGAGCCTTAAAGCATTAGATTTCTTGCTCAAAATCATAAATGAAGCTAATGCTAAGTTTAGTTATCATTTTAGAATTTAGTAATTGGAGGGGTTTTGTTGCGCTATATATATATATAGGTGCCTTAATACTTTAAAGGGAGTTTGTTAATGGTTTTCAAGTCATCCACCAAGCAAAAATAAGTCTTTATTTTATGTTCTTTATTTTCAGTTCCAATCAGTCTACATGGAATGCAAGAGGTATCCGGAGGATTTCGAGCTCGGAACGAGGCCCAAGAGAGGTTAGTTTATAAATATGTCAGCCGGAAGTATCCTTTCAGCGTCAGTCGCATAGCGCAACAGGCAGAGCGCTTGACTGTAAACCGAGAGGAGGTCGAGGGTTCGAATCCGCCCGGCGGCTGAACTTTTTGAGTGCTTCATTTCTGTTATCAAAACTTGACGATCTTCGTTTCCTGCTTTGTGACAAAAAATCAATAGCCTGTCGCGTTTGCCTATGATGTAAGATATTTTCCAACATTTTGTGGCGTTTCAAATGTGTAGATGCTTGAGTAAGCTTCAGTGGAAAACAAAGAAAGTAAGCTTTAGTGGAAAACAAAGAAAGTAAGCTTTAGTGGAAAACAAAGAACCTACATAAGCTATTCAAATGATAGCAAAGTAAACAAATTTTTACGCTACATATCGTATTCATGCTACTATTGCTAACAATTGTGTTTCAGTCCCAAGGCCCAAAGCTCTCTCGGTTTCGTCCGCAGCAGGAGATTCAGGTGTGTACGATTTTCGCTCGCAGAGAATGCAGAGAATGCAGAGAATGCAGAGAAAAATGCGGTTATTTAATCTACTTTTCAGAAACCGGTTGTTATCTCGCTTTAGTTGACAATTTATGCTTTTTTCCAGATGAGTCTTCGTCGTCCTCTGATGACAGTGATGGTGATGACGGGGGAGATGTGCCAGCAACAACAGGAACAGGCAATGCAGCTGATGGTAAGTGAAAAAAGGGCGCAGTTAGTTAGTACTAAACTTGTATTCCTGTATGAGGATTAATCCGTACGTGGGGCGAAATAAGAGAGCGTTTTTGTGCGTGTTCGTGTGCGTTCAGGTGCGTACGGGTACGAGTGCGTGTGAGTGCGCGCAATCTGTGTCTTATATGCTTGTGCGTGTGTGATATGCGCCGCGTGTGCGATTGTTAGGGAGTTGTGCGCGCGATGTTTTTGCGCTGATGTGCGAGTATGCGCGTCTTGCGTGCCATACGCTTCCACGCGCGCACGTGTGAGACATAGGTGTTTTTCCTTAATGCAGCGACTGTTTGGCGATTACCAGTGTGCGGATGTGTTTGGCTAGAATTCAATTATTTTCCATTAATGATGTTTTCTTAGTAGGAGTTCCAACTGAGGAAGCAAGAGGGGAGCGAAGTAATGGCCGCTCACCCTCTTCTATCACTGCCGTATCTTTGCACGAATCACCGGACATGGCTCCCCAAGACGTATTGGACACGGCGTCCCCCGCCCCCTCCATCGTAGATGCTGTGCCGCAAGCACTTCCGGCACTATCTGGTACGCTTGGTTTGCGAATGAAATGTTAATTAGTGAGAACCATGCATACATTATAGGGCGAGTAGGTCTCATTTAGTTCTCGACATCTTAACGAAATACTACTATTTTTCAAATAATTCTACCACTGCAAAGCAAACAATGAGAAGATCACTTGGTAAATAGGATGAACATAGTTGCAAAGTTGCGAATCTTGGTTGCGCGCCATTTTAAAGCGAAATACCGCCCGGTTTTTGAAACGCATCGTGAGCAGCTGACTTATCACGTATTTGTACAAATTTGCTCGAATTTGCTCGATTTTTTTTATTCTAATTTATGTTTATTTGCATAAGCTGCGTGAGAATGCTGGCCTACTCGATGTGTTCCAAAAACCGGTCGATATTTCGCTTTAAAGAGTTTAAGGGAATGGGACGAATCACTTGCAGAAAGTGTAAAATATTGTCTTTAGATTCGGTTAACCCGTACTTAGTGGGTGGTCTCGAAGGCATTCGACGTCTCCACGAACTCCACGACAAGGACTTTGACACTGAGCCGCCTGTACTCACTCCGGGTAATAACTTGGGAGTGCTGGAACTAGGTTTTGTAACTGGGAATAGGTTGTGTGCAGCCACTTTAAAGATAAACCAACGTCATAATTTGGCAATTGAACTATCTATAGACGATTGCGTAATTGACAAATGCGTTCTTTTGGTATACGGGACAATATGCGCATTATTTACTAACTATTATTTAGAATCTTCTGTCGTCTCTGGATGGCACACACCTCGAGCCACTCAGAATGCGGACGATAGTGCAAGACTGGTTGCGAGTGAGCCCGCTGGCTCGATTACACTCTCTTCACTTAGGTTCCCAGGTCAGCACTTTTTTTAAACCTACCTTTTCATCTTTTTTTCCTTTGGACAAGAAACACTGCACTGTTCGCAGGACATATGTGAATTTACCTACCTTCATATTCTTTGTGTTGTTAAAGCGAAATGCTAGCCCCTTTGGAAAATTTGCATATGATAAGCAAATCCTATGTATCCTATGCTAATTTTGTACGATCGTCCACGGCAATCGTACAAAATTAGCATAGGATACATAGGATTTGCTTATCATATGCAAATTTTCCAAAGAGGCTAACATTTCGCTTTAAGAAGAAACCGTGTTCTAAGTTCTAGGTTTCTCGGTGTTCTGTTAAAAACATGTGACCATTTATTGACGAGTTGATGACGGTTTTCGATAAAACTTGGTCACCAAATGGTCACAAAATGGGCCGGCCCTGGAAAAAAGAAAGAAATGAACCGTAATCAATAGGTTCACCCACCTCATAAGAATAAACCGCGTTATAGATAAGGTCAACTCGTTCGGTTTCGGAGATGAACAAGAAAAGGACCCTGAAATGGACTTTGAAAGAAGAAACATTGGTAAGAAATTGTGTTTTGTGTTTCCCATTTAGGACACTTTTGTAGTATGCATTTAACTCTAAAAAGAAACAACCATATATAGTATATCGTACGTTTCATATAAAACCCAAGAGCTTCTTAAATGACCTGTTACATCTTTTAAAGCGAAATACCGGCCGGTTTTTGAAACGCACCGTGGGCAACTGAATTCTTAAGCATTTATGTTAAGTTACTCTAATTTTGTTCGGTTTTTTATTATAATGTATGTTCATTTGCTTAAGCTGCATAAGCATTTACCTGCCTTCATATTCTTTGTGATGTTAAGAAGAAACCGTGTATAAGTTCTAGTTTTCTCGGTGTTCTGTTAAAAACATCTGGTGGCTGGTTTGTGACTGGTTAGTGACCATTTATTGACGAGTTGATGACGGTTTTCGATAAAACTTGGTCACCCAATGGTCACAAAATGGGCCGGCCCAGGAAAAAAAAGTAATGAACCACAATCAATAGGTTCACCCACCACTTAATAATAAACCGCGTTATAGATATGGTCAATTCGTTCGGTTTCGAAGATGAAAAAGTGAACAACATTCAGAATGCGCAAGACCGTGAAGTGGACTTTGATCTAGGAAACATTGGTAAGAAATATGTGTTTTGTGTTTCCCATTTAGGACACTTTTGTAGTATGAATTTGACTTATTAACTGTTGATCTAGATCGAAAAAGTAACAACTATATATATATCGTACGTGTCATATAAATCCCAAGCTTGTTACAGCGAAATGGTACCCACTTTCTTTCAACAAATTTCTTGCAAATAGTTTTGCGCCACGAAGGATCGAACCCGGGATCAGTCGCGCCAAAAGCTAGATCACAACCAATCAGCTATGTCTCCATTGGAATGCGTACAGTAGGCGCGGCCGCCAATGGTGGTCATGGTCACTGTAGTGAATTAACTACCGTGTAACGCCACGTCGAAATTCAATCGACAAATGTGGGGGGGGGCTCTACATTGTACATCCATTATGTATGGAAATCGTACGGACCCAATTTTTTCTATACAAAAAAATTGCGTCGTTATTTTGTCCATGTTTTGTTTATTTTTCTATTTGTTTATCTCGCGTTCCATTAATAAAAGTAGCTAGACTTCCTTTAACTAAAAAACACCAAAATGGGTACCATTTCGCTTAAAAGCGAAATACCGGTCGATTTTCAAAGGCACTGTGGACAACTAAATCTGGTGCCTGGTTTGTGACTGGTTAGTGACCATTTATTGACGAGTTGATGACGGTTTTCGATAAAACTTGGTTACCCAATAGTCACAGAATGGGCCGGCCTAGGAAAAAAAAAGAAATGAACCGTAACCAATAGGTTCACCCACCTCAAACCGCGTTATAGATATGGTCAACTCGTTCGGTTTGGGAGGTGAACAAGTGAGCACCATTCAGAATGTGCAAGACCCTGAAATCGACTTCGAAAGAAGAAACATTCGTAAGAAATATGTGTTTTGTGTTTCGTTTCGTTGTTTTGTAAAAAACATTTAGGACACTTTTGTAGTATGAATTTGACTTATTAACTGTTGATCTAGATCTAAAAAGAAACAACTATATATAATATAAACCATATTATATAGTACGTTTCATATAAATGCCAAGAGCTTTTAAAGCGTAATCAATAGGTTCACCCACCTCGTAAGAATAAACTGCGTTATAGATATGGACAACTCGTTCGGTTTCGGAGGTGAACAAGTGGGCATCGTTGAGAAAGTACAAGACCCGGAAATGGACTTTGAAATGCGGAATATTGGTAAGAAATACATGTTGAAATACATGTTGTTTGTGCTTCACATTTAGGGCACTTTTGTAGTTTGAATTTGACTTATTAACTGTTGACCTAGTTCTAAAAAAACAACTATATAAATATATCGTACGTTTCATATAAATACCAGAAATTCTTAAATGACCTGTTACATCTTGTTACAGCGAAATGGTAATCACTTTCTTTCAACAAATTTCTGGCAAATAGCTGGTCGCCACGGGGGATCGAACCCGGGATCAACCGCGCCAAAAGCAAGAGCACAACCACTTAGCTATCTCCACTTGAATGCTAGCAGTAGGCGCACTGACAGTGGTGGTCACTATCACTGTAGTGTATGTAACCCCCGTCTAAATTCAATCGACAATTGTGGGGAGTCGTACGGGTTTTTCAAACGCACCGTGGACAACTGAAAGTATTTATGTTAAGTTACTCGAATTGTGTTCGATTATTTATTCTAATTTATGTTCATTTGTTCATAAGCAGCATGAGAAATATGGTGCATAAGCATTTACCTACCCTCATATTCTTTGATGACGGTTTTCGATAAAACTTGGTCACCAAATGGTCAACGAAATGGGCCGGCCCAGGAAAAAAGGAATGGATCTTAATCAAATAGGTTCACCCCCCTCGTAAGAATAAACTGCGTTATAGATATGGGCAACTCGTTCGGATTCGGAGATGACAAGGTGAGCGTCGTTCAGGATGTACAAGACCCTGGAATGGACTTTGGTATAGGAAACATTGGTAAGAAATAAGTGTTTTGTGTTTCTCATTTAGGACACCTTTGTAGTATGAATATGAATTTGACTTATTAACTGTTGTCCTAGAGCTAAAAAGACAACATATATAATATATCGTACGTTTCATATAAATCCCAAGAGCTTCTTAAATGACCTGTTACATCTTTTAAAGCGAAATACCGGCCGGTTTTTGAAACGCACCGTGGACAACTAAATTCTCAAGTATCTATGCTAAGTTACCCGAGTTTTGCTCGATTTTTTATTCTAATGTATGTTAATTTTCATTGCAGCATAAGAATTATGGTGTAATTGATGCGTTTCAGAAATCGGATGGTATTTCGCTTTAAACGACATAAATTTTGTTTCGTTAGTGTACGATGATGTAGTTTCAGACTCCCCTATGGACAAGATTCTTTTCGGCGAAAGCAGTGCGGAGTTCGTGGATAGGATTGCCAGAGAAGGAACCCGGAAGAGTAAGAATTCTAAAACTAAACTGTGGATATTTCGCTTTAGTGGTTACTGTAGCTGTAGCTACATTTAGCCACCTTGAGGAAATAGATGTTGACTAATAGATCACATAGATTCACTAAAAGCTTATGCAATTAGTTAAATTTAGGATCATTGGATGTGCACCCGCTGGATGATTTGTTTGTTGATGGACGCTCACCAATTAAGAGGAGGTGTGCTCAAGAGCAAGAGCGTACAGCGGATTATTTGGGTATGAAGTTTTCGCTTTTTTCTGAGGAACACGGGCCTAGAGTATATACACAAACCTTTCGATCAACCTTATATGTCTGACAAAAAGAGGCAGCTTCCAAACAATTAATTATGCAGCCGTTTTGACGCAGAACGCGGAAATCAAATTATTTAATTAAGGTATGGAAGAGGAGCGTATAGAAAGAAGTCGAGCGAGCCACTCAGGTACATTTTTCTCTTTCTGACCTACGGAGCAATCATTGTACACACTGCTAAACTCTGAACTTTTATTGACGTTAAGGTTTGCTTCAGAAGCTTCAGAAGGTATGCTTCAGAGGTACCATTTGTTGCTTGTATAACTCGTATACTCTTCTTATTACCACATTGCTCATTTCCCTCAAACAATGATTTATTACTTTAATCCATAAGTCGATTAAGCTTCCTAACTTCTAAAAAAAGTTCAATGTTTCTAATTCGAACGTCGAATAACGCAGTGAAGCTGGGTGAGTAAAGTGCAAATTCACTAGGCACTGGTTAGGACAAAAGAGAAAGTTAATCTAAAATGAACTTCGGTTAAGTAATTGAATTCTATTTTGACTATTAGAAATAAAATGTCATTTTTAGTGCATGTCGTCGATAAGAAGAAGAAAACGAAGGGAACATTGGGAAGAGTCAATGTCAAGCCGCTTTTTAAGAGAAAGGGTAATCATTTGACGTATTTACTCTTAATTGCACTTCATTGAAGATGTTTTGTTAATATTCTATGCTACTGAAAAACGTGAATCGACCTGTTTAATCGACCTGTTTCTATTGCAAACTGCAAGAAAGTCCCGCTCAAGCACGTCGTCTATAAATATCTGTCGTCTATAAATATCTGTTCAGCTCCCAAGAGAGGTGTGAGAGGTGTTTCTTCGGCGACCAAAATCGGGTCGGTTGCTCCGTCGAGAGAACAGGGTACTTTGCCCACCGACGCCAGACCTGAAAGAGGTATTTTCAGAGAAATATACTTAAATATACTTAACCTGACTATTCCCAACTGTTTCCAATCTTACTAACATTTTTGCATTCTTCATCCGCTTACTCAAGATCCCCTAACAGTTAGTTGATCACTAAACGGTGGGCACTAATTGTAAGACAGACTCCGTGTTTAATCTCTTTTCTATTTAGATACGCCGGAAGAGACTCCTGTAGTCCGTCGCACACAAAAGAGACGTAAGTAATGTCGTTTTTTTAAACACTGTTTTGAGGAGGAATACGTTTATTTTAGCGGACAAGCGAAATTTTAAAGATAGATACCATGAAAATTGTGGCTCATTGAATTCGCTGGCTCATAAACACATTCTAGGATTGAGTGCCGATGTTGAGGAGGAGACGGCAGTGAGTCCGATGAGGAAGTCCCGGGAAGAGCACACTGCACTATTCGGTTTGTATTAAAGCGAAATACCGGCCGGTTTTTGAAACGCACCACAAGAACTTGCATTCCTATGCATTTATGCAACGTGTGGTCTAATTGGGGTCTAGTTTTTAGTCTAATTTTTGGTCTTTTGCATATGCTGCATAGGAAAGCAGGTAATGCGTTTCAAAAACCGGCCGGTATTTCGCTTTAATGTTTATTCTTTGTGCATGCTACATAAGCACATTGATTTGATGTTCATACGTTGTACTCGACAATAGAGCTTGGCAGTTGGCCAAAATGCGACATTAGCAGACATATTAATAGTTTTTAAATGATAATTATTGAATTGAGTAGATGTAGAAAAAAATTAAACCTATAACCAAACTTTCACTAATTGTGGTCTCGAACCAGCGCCCTGGACCTATTTCACTTATGTGAAATATTCGGAAAAAAAAGTATTGGGTGGTGACAGCGGGATGTAGGCGAGATTTCGCGGCACGGTGCGCGCCCAGACGCATATGTGAAAACAACTCTGGTCCTCAGGCGCGCGGCGCGGAAATGCGTAGCCGCGTACGCAGAAAAATATTGCAAATTTGCATTGAACAATTTTAGATACCGAGGAACCTCTTTTCTGCGTCTCCGCCTTTCCGTGTTAAAAAGCCATCTCTTTTCCGCGGACGCGGTTACGCATTTGCGCGCTGCGCGTCTGAGAACGTAGCACGCGGCTGGTCCCGTGTGCACACCAATTTGCGCGGCGGGGGCCCGGGGTTTGCGCGGCGAGCAACCACGAACATAGTACCGCGCATCCCTTGAAATATGCGCATTTTGTGCAACAATTGAAAGTCAAAGCCCGAGACGTGGGCGCCGCGTCCATGTAGCGTACGTAACAGATAATTAATTATTCGACTAAACTTAATTCTTTAGAAAGAATGTTGCCTTCTGGGTTCGACCCGACCATCGTACGTGGATTTATGCACGGATGCTATGGATACTGTATGTGTTTCCTTTCCTTATTTTATTATAAGCAACCAAAGCAACTATTTTTTTCATAGAAAGGCTGAAGGCTCTATATGGATTTCCGTGTAAAGACGGTGTGAGAGTGTGAACAACACCGAAAGAAAATACGTAAAAAAGTAAATATTAAGGTTTTCCGACAAGCTACTCACCATACATAGTTTTATTGTACTTTTATTCCTACTCTAATTTTTACGCATATATCATAGTATTCCCCTTTGTGTTGCTGTACAGAAAGCAGCACTGTATGTATTACCATATCTTTAGTTTCCGATCTGCCCACCTCGGATGCCCGCAACGTTGGACCTGGTAAGCAAACACATTTGTTATCTTTCGTCCATGCATTTTGCTTATTTTTCAGTGAAGGGTGCTAGATAGGCTTTTGAATGACTAATTCTTTGTAATTTAGCCGAATCCACACCGGTTCCAAGTGAAGCGTCCCTGTGCATCGAAACTGATCGTGAGTTTTCGTATGGAATTAAGTTATATGTCTCTGACAGCTCTCTCTATCCCTCTCTTTCTCTCACTGTCAGAATGACTCTCTCTCTCTCTCTCTCTCTCTGTCTCCTCTCCTGTTCTCTTCTTAACTTTTTTGAAAATCTGACCAATCAAATAATTATCTTCCATTTCAGCCGATTGTGTCTCGCCTCGATTATTCGTCAGGGATGTCACTCTCACTGGTTTGTCATTAGTTTTCTCATTTGCGGTCACTTGCGTTAACTCTTTGGATGTTGACATCCGTGGAAAAGTTTTTTTTCAAAGGGTAAAAGTTTTTTCAAAGGGTGATTAAGTTATCTGTCTCTGGCAGCTCTCTCTCTCTCACACATTGTCAGACATGACTCTCTCTCTCCCTCTCTCTCTCAAACCATGAGAATAGGCATTTTTGCCGGTACGACACATGCTGAGAAGTTGCACACCCATGCGCATCTCGGGTAAAGAACCTTGACTAGTGATTTTACCTTCATGTTATTTATTTTACAAATTATTTTCGCGTTTTAGAGACTATGGAGGAATCGATCGACATGGTGTATGGAGTCGTGGACACAGTCGAGCACTTGACCGCCACCGTCGCCAACGAACTTGAAGGTTTTCATTTAATATATATTTTATAGGAAATAGGGGAATTCACGTGGTGACGGTTCACTGTTTTTTTTTTCGTTGACCAGAACGATTGGTGACCATCCGTGTGCATGTGTTGAACAAGCTTCGTCGATAATCGTCAACTGGTCTCCAAATGGTCACAAACCAGTCACTAACCAGTCATCAAATGTTGGGGTAAAAACATTTGGTGACGAGCCAACGACGGTTTTTCTGTGGTTTCGGCCCGGTGCTCCCGACTATAAAGCTCGACTTGAGCGATAAAACTTGATAAGCGTGGTTGGACTTGAGCCTGCACTTGATTAAACCAATGCCCCCTTTAATCAATGTCCCCGATTAAGCTCCCTTAATTTATAGGCCTCCCGGAAGCCGAGCCCAGCGACTCCGCCGCCGAGTTCATGCGTCATGGTTTGTTACTCAATTTTTAGTTACCAATGTGTACCAGCTTAACGGTCCCAAGTGTTCCCATGTTGTGGCTTGTGAGTTGTTAAATTCCACCGGAAACGAGCCCATTCAATGGGCTAAATGAGGAGAAAACTCTATTTTCCTCCTGTTGCACCCAACCTTAAGGTTGTGGAAATTTCATTTTATTTATTGGTTGCTTGTTTTAGTTGCATCAATTGTAATCTTTCAGTGAGTCAATTGCTGCGCATCGACTTAGGCCTGGACCGATCTGATCCATTCGATTTCATCGGGGATGGAAGGGCATCGGAGTTACCTAAGAAGGATTGAATATGAATATGATGATGGTCTTTGAGCAATGTGGGTTTATTTTCTTTTTGTTGATATTGATCAACAAACAATCGTTTTCCTTAAAGCGAAATACCGGCCGGTTTTTGAAACGTATCGAGTAGGCCAGCATTCTTATGCAGCTTATGCGAACGAGCATAATTAAAACAAATAAAATCCGTCGGGAGAACAGGATACTGAGCCCACCGACGCCAGACCTGAAAGAGGTATTTTCAGAGAAATATACTTAAATATACTTAAAGCGAAATACCGGCCGGTTTTTGAAACGCATTGCGTACACCTGCTTTCATATGCAGCATATGCAAATTAACAAAAATTAGGATAAAAACTAGACCCCAATTAGACCCCAAGCAAGTTGCATAAATGCATAGGAATGCAAGTACTTGAGATGCGTTTCAAAACCGGCCGGTATTTCGCTTTACGTCTATGTATAAACCGTACTTACGGTTCTATGCATTGAAGTAGGCATGCTAAGGAGTTAAAGCGAAACGCTAGCCCCTTTGGAAAATTTGCATATGATAAGCAAATCCTATGTATCCTATGCTAATTTTGCGCGATCGTCCACGGCTATCGCGCAAAATTAGCATAGGATACATAGGATTTGCTTATCATATGCAAATTTTCCAAAGGAGCTGGCATTTCGCTTTAAGGGACTAGTGACGAAATTGCATCTATTGAGAGGTTTAGGGTACAGCGAAACAAAAACATCTATCTCAGATTATTTTTAGATTGCGAGCTCGTTATCCATCGAAGTTTTCGCCGTTGCTGTTTTTTTTATGTTATTGTGTAGTATATGAATGTGAGTTTGCTTAATTAGCTTTTGTTCAAGTAGTTTTAGTTGTAGTCAAGGTAGATCTTTTTCGAGTGTTTAGGACTCCCGGAATAAACATCAAAGACGCATTTGGGAATCGTAAATGCTCCAAGATCTACCTTGAATATCTACATCTTCTCCGATAATAGCTCGTTTCTGAACAATTTTTAGTTGTAGTAACCGCAAGTAAGCTGCAACTGTTACTGCTGGATTGATTTCACCCATATGACACCGATAATGGGTAAACTTGGCAGTGCGCAGCGTGGGTGACATAGCTGGACCCTCCCGTTTTGTAGGATGCGAACCGGTCAAATTTTTACGACGATATATAGACTATATATGATACCATTATTTGTATTTTCAGGAGTCGTCAATTTCTACTTCAAACGACTATTTTGTACATATGTTCGGTTTTTGGGCTTTCTGCCAGTGGATGTTGTATTTTATAGAAGTTTCGTTGTTCATCTCCCGGATTTGTTGTAAGGTGAGATTTTTCAGATTTTTGTTTATGTTTTGTTTTACTTAATTGTGTGTATTACGTTATAAGCTATCCGCTTTCAGGTGAAATCTTAATTATCATCTTTCAGGAGGTTCCCGATTTTCTTTATTGTTTTCGTCCGTTGTTGGATGTCTTGATCTTTTCTTATCGTCTTTTATGAGCAAGGTAAGCTTAGAGTATATGATATGCACAAATAATGAGCCATTGAAAAAGGCTAATTGACCTTTTGTAGTGAATTGAAGTCAAAATTTAGGTTAACAATACAGCAGTTTTCACTCATCGGTCCACATCGATATTGGATATTAACATATTTTAGTGTTGGTACACTTTGAACGAATCAATTTCAGCGAAGATTGAAGTACACGACATCCTTTTGGAATTTTTGATTGTTTTTTTCATGTGTTTCGCTCTTATTTTATGTGGTAAGTAGTCACAATTTTCCACATATTTCTTTATGCAGATAATAAATGGGTTGATTTTGGCGCCTAACAGTCTAATTTCTGTTGCGCTTTTAAAACAATATTATAGTTAGAAGACAAGCGGCCAAACATTAATTGAGCTCCGCGTCATCTCAACGCAAAAAATGGGACCGGAATAGCAGGGCGTCGCAGTACCGCGCCCGATTCGTGATTGCGCCGCTCTTTTTTTTTTGCGCGCGATATGGGGCTGTGTTTTGCGTTGATACACATAGATCATCCGAATCTTTGTGAAATTTGTAGAAAAGTATTTGCCATGTGATATCTCTACATTACATACGTACGTAAATACATTTTGCAGTTTGTTTGCTGGTTGTCTTCTGATGTGGTCACGCAAGTGGTTTACCGAGTCGGTGTTTCACAATGTCTTCGAAGTGGTCAATACGTGGTCAAAGATTTATTATGTATGAAAGGTAACTATATTTTTCTTTCTCATATTAACTAGTATGGGTGGTAGTTGTAGTGTATTGTAATAAAAGTGTATAGATAGTAGTACGATGCACTAATTGCACACATGAATGTGACCTTTGCTCAACGTAAACTTCTGTTAGGCCTGGCTGCTCGTGCCTTGACATTGAGTCAGAGGCAATAACAATTGTAATTATAAGTTCTTTCTTTTGCAATTCATTTCACTTATGACAATCAATTATAGGATCCATTTAGAATCTTCCCGTTTCTGACTGCCATGTGTCTGGTCTCTTGATATTTTACTGGTGTGGAGTCGTCAAGCTAATTTGGTCTGCTATTGTTTCTGCGTCCCGTTGACTTCTTGTGAAGACGGGAATTTAAGGTAGCCGTCATTGAAATTGAATCTATATTATCACTTTACGGTCTGCTGTTCATTCATTGAACGATTGATCTCGATTCGCTATTTTTCTTGTAGGGATTGGGAAGTGGGTATTATGAAAAGTCTGAGGCAATGGAATTCTCGCGTGTAAAAATATGAGTCATGTTATAAGAAGCCAGATATACGAGACATAGAAATAGCTTGTTCTGCGACAGAATAGAATCAAAAAAATATGTATAATATACAAAAGATAAGGAAGTGGAATTTATTGCAGTCAATCCTGTTTGTTTGGAGAATCAGCGTGGGAAGTATATGCTGAAACAACGTATATTCAGAATCGTTGCGAAATCTGTCGCTGCTGTGTTTTTTGATGTTTATCAATGTGGAATTGGAAATCGTAAGTTAAATTTTTAAACTACGATGCTCGCTAGAATGTGGAATAGTTTATCTAGGGTCTAGAGGGTGGAAGTAAGGCGACAAGAAACATTTTCAGCAACAGCCTACATTTTGCAATGGACACGGGACACTTTATGGTCTAACTTTAGGCTCTGGAATTCCCATTTCGGACTGTTGCTAAGCTAAGGAAATGTTACGAATGTTGTTGTTGCAAGGATGCGCTTATGGAAATGCTATCGTGAAGATTACTGTAATGTGTAATTGCTAAACGTGGTGAGTTCGTGCTGACTAATGGCAGTGTTAAACACAACCAATATTATTACTTTCGATGACCATTCATTACTTGACGACAACTTCCACTCAAAAATTGGAAAATTTTAGGAGGTCTCCATTTTGGTATTTTGTATTACTTACGATACGAAATCATACTACATGAAGGGAGAAGATACAGATTTAGGAGCCGGTACTTTGGTTGGAAGAACCTAGCGTGATTGAAGGAGCCTACGTGAATGATGAGAAATTCTGCCTATGAGGCTTGCCTTGAAATGCAGCTATGATGAGAAAATTTCGGAGAACATCATATGTGTGTAAGCAACTTTCAATTACATTTGTACTTACTTTAATAATTTATTATTGAATAGCAAAATGAACGTAAAGGAACATGTATTTTTGACATGTGTATTTATTTAGAAGGTTTCATGTCTTTTATGTTTAGCGATTTCTGTACGTCTGTACGTTGTGATCTCTGTCCTCTTCTCTGTCGTGCAGTGTCGTGATTGGTTGGATACTGTAGCGCATTCTGGATCCAATTGGAGGACCTGTGGTCTGTACTACTGTAGTGTGCGAAAACTTTGATTGGTAAAACTTTAATTATTTGCTTGGATATACTCTTTTCCGTGTTAGTCATTATTTTCCATGGCATGGGATCGGAAAACATTTTCACAATTTTCGCACTCTGGGAGATTTGCTGAAAATGCACGTGGAAATTTATGTAAAGCGAATATGAAAACTAGCTTCATTTTAATAATTGAAACAGAATCTTTAGGAGTTTATGCGGCTGGAGGACCTCATTGCGAAATTGATACGCTAGTGGCTACACTTTGGAACTAGGCGAGTTTTGCGGAGGAGTCACGTTATGATATGGAACTCGATGACATATGCAGTCGTCAGTGAAAAGAATACTCTTATCGTAGGTACGCCCTACTTACGTAAATTAACAAAAATGAAACCATATTATTGATTAGATTAAAATTAGCTCAATTCTCAACACTTTCTCTGCACAACCCTTCGAGCTGCCAATTTATGAGGCCCTGTAAAAATGAAGGAAATTTGCATTAGAAGTGATATATTTTTTTCTGATTGAATTTTTTTCGGAAGAAAAATGATTCGCGTACAGCCATTTCTTGAAGTTTTTTTTTCGATTTTGGAATGGTTTCGGAATGCTGGAAAATGAGAATTAAGATGTGAACGTTTGTTACATACGGAGGAATGGAGTTGCATATGATTACCCATGTTCCCTATTCGTAAGAGTCGCCTGGAGATCTAATTCTAAAAAAGCCCGCTGTCTCTTCTGTGAGTGGTGTCGCGTACAGCCACTTTTTTTGTGTTCTTGAAGTTCGATATGCTTCTTTTATTTAGAATATCCACGCAGTGTTGTTTTGTTGATACGAGCCTCGATTTTGGAATGGTTTCGAGTAACTAAGGAATTAAAATGAATTACTGGAGTGGAAACTTTTGTTCCTCAGTTTTAATAACCCTTCAACCTCCACCCTATTAAGTAAAAAACGTCCGTCTGTGCAAAAACCCTCACTAAATTCTCTTCGATTCCCTCGAAACCCACATAGGAAATTAGAGCTCAGAGAGACGAGTAAAAGTTACATAAGAAAAAACAAAAGGACTCCGCCGCGGAATGAAAGGAGTTGAAAATACATATGATTACCCATGTTCCCTATTCGGTAAGAGTCGATATTATTTCCCCTGGAGTGATCTAATTCTAACAAAGTTTGTTGTTAGCCCGCTGTCTCTTCTGTAGTCAGTTTTATATATTCAGTGGTAAAGTGCGCGAGCATTGGGAAATCATTGCGTGTTCGAGTCTTGCCGCGGTCGACTTTTTTTGTTTATTTGCTCAATACACTGTGTTCGATAGGTTAGATATTCTTTGGTAATGTTTTATGTGTTTTGCACTAAGAATTCCACTAAAAAAACTTAGTGTGTTATAGAGATAATAATTCTTTTATTTAGAATACTTCCACGCAGTGTTGTTTTGTTGATACGAGTCTTACTTGCGAAATCTTTTGTAAAAATACGTAGAATCGAACTGGAAAATTGCGCTTTTGCAATGTGAGTATCGAACAAAAATCTTTTCGAGTATTAAAGACGCCTTAAAAGCCCTCATAAATGGTCTCGTTTCAGATCCTGGTACCTAATGGAGAATTGGAGAGAAAGAAATATACATCATCGGACTTTGGACACTTGCGATACTCCACATGAGGGAATGAATATATGGCAAATATCCTACCATGGAGATACATCGACTAATACAGGTAGGGCTAATCCGGTTTCCATATATGTCCCACCAAGTCATTTATTGTTGTGATTGTGTTGATGAAAGCGTATGTATCCCATCTCCCTTGACAAGGCAAGCATTACGCAAACTCGTTGAGACGGGTATAAGTCGGCTTGCTCATTTAACTTAAAAAGTAGCATACGAGCTTTAAATGTTTCGTATTGTGATTGAACTTGTACGCTTGCTACTGAGGAATTCTGAAGGATCGTGTGCTCTCTGGATGACCCTGATCACTAAATCTAAGCACTGATTAGGAAGAACACGGAAGAGGGGACAGCAACTGGGTAGATATTATAGGAATTAGTGGGTATCCTAGGGCTCTATTTTACTATAACTGTACCCCTGCGAAGTGTACCTGCTTTATTATAATCATAGGTATAATTAGAGCTTATAATGGTAGACAGAGTATGATCTAAGCCGTGAGTATAATTATTGTTATTCCTTATCATATTAGATATTTACTCTTATTGAAAGTAGTAGTGGGTTGTACTCAGTTTACTTGTAACTCATAGTAACTTATCATAATTCGCCCAAATGTGTCCGCTTTTATCGCTATATTTTTTGGATGCTTTGAATGAATAAGTAAAATTATTCTCTATATTTGTTGTTGGTTGTTATTATATTGTAGAATTGTCTTTTTATTGTATTATTTAATGTAATAAGCAAAGGGGCGGGGCCTTTCACGCCCATTTTCCCAGACACCTACGGCCCACCTTTTGAAACTTTTCAGCCCCGCGTCATTTAGCGCGCCGCCCCGCAAAGTTTCAAAACGTTGTAGCGCGCGAACTGGCGAGACGAAAACCAATCGGCCAGTATCGATCCGTCAAACTAACCTCAAACTTTGGGTAATTAAACCGAAAAGAGTGAATGAAATGCTTCGCTTATATAAAAAGGAGTGCCGCATAAGTAAAGCGTGCACAAAAGACAATGAGTGTTCTCTGATGTGAGCGTTCTCTGATGCATAGAAAAAGTCCCAGAATTGAATTTTCACAGCTGCTCCGAAATCATAAATAGATCGAAGTGCGAAGCCCCTCGTAGTGCCAAAGCAATGATGTATCGAATACGCTTCTGCTTCAGAATCTATGACGTGAAAAATAAGTCGGCGTGCGAAATTCAACATAGCGCAAAAGTAACTATGCTAATGAATTTCAATGCTGAAGTAAAGCGTATAGAAGAGACAGTTTTTCCAATATGCTTCGACTTCAGAATCCATGACATCAAAAAAAAGTCGACGTGTAAAATTAATCGTAGCGTCAAAGTAATGATGTAATGAACTTCAATGCTGATCGTTAAGACAGTTAATATCGCTTGTGCTTAATATATGATAACGAAAGAAACCGGCAGAACGGGCGGCGAGCGAGGCGGGCCGTAGGCCCGCCGAGCGAGCTAACGACTATCGAGGCCCGCGAAGCGGGCCGAGATATCGAGGGTGCGTAGCGCGCGAAGCGCGCGGAGCACCCGAGCTAGAGCGAGGCGCGCGAAGCGCGCCGAGCTCTAGTTTCATATGATATTTCAAAACTGTTCAATGACATGACTAATTTTGGGTTACTTTATCAATCAATTATTTATTTTATAACTGATATAACTTTTGATTCCTCTGGGTATCTATCTAATATGGCATGCCTCTTTGAAAAGCACTCCATTCCTCCTCCTCTCTGCGTCTCTGCCCATGTCTGGTCTGTACCCGATCCCCGACCCCTAAATTAGCATAACCTTCACATGAATTTGCAACCAGACATGCTAATGTTTCAATTTTTCGAAATTTTGGTTGTATATCGATTAATAATGATTGGACATATTTTACTAAATTTATCATCAATATGTTTCTAACTACTATTCTATTCTCGTTATTTAGTTGCATACCATTAGTTACAGTTCCTTGTCATTGAACATGCCTTCTTATTCAGTTGCGTTTCTTCATTTGTTAAGACGACTCGTTACTCTACTACAGAAACATTTTGGTATTCACTTATAATAATCTATTTTTAGTCTTTCACGCATCTATTTGGATAATGGAGATGCCTCGATAAGACTGAAGGAATGAGTTTCTGAGAAGATAGTCTTGGAGGAAGTTTTGTGCCGTTCCGCTCGCTTTCTGGGAGAATACCGGATATGAAGCTGGATGCTGGATTTAAGGTGTGTTTGACATATTACCTTATGTAAAGACTACCAAGTGTGTATAGCCTTTAGACCCGAAGTCAGCGTATGTATAAGACAAGACAGTGAGTTGGTTGGGGGTACAGTTTATTAAGACTCGACCACGAACACTACAAGTAAGTACAAAGCGAGGTAACACACAAAAAGGCAACTTTAGCCTAAAGTAGTACGTCTGGGACTTTTCGGTTTTACCGTCACCCTCGGGAGGATTCTTCTTCCTCCGTCTGACTAACCCCTC